>DF359334.1:19778-43059 GCA_000787875.1 Solanum virginianum
TCATCATAGATAAGAAAAAAATTATTTGAGTAGTGAGTAGCGTTAGTATGACGAGGAGCAAGCCAGAGGCAGAAAACCTCGAAAAGTGTAGGTGGTTAGTCAGTGTGAGATCAAATATCAACTAAATATATAGATGTGGATAGTTATAGTAACTGTCATCTTTTTCAAGTCTTTTTAGCTGATTGTAATTCAAACACATGAACAAAATTATATTAGGGTCTAATAATTTAATTATTGAAGCGATAACCGACACTAATTTATTAGCACACAAACTTAATTGTATGGGAAGAGAGGCAATTATTTCACCAAAGAAGGCCTAATTGGCCTGTGAAATTAAAGGGATAGCTAAAGTCAGAAAAGATAGTGATACAAATGGGAGATAGGCACATGGGAATCTGAATTGATGTTATTCATGTGACCTGTAGATTCAGTCACATAAATAGACAGATATAAGAAAGGAAGACACTTGAACCAATTCAGATTCAAACACAGATTCTGAAGAACGAATCAATAAAATTCGTAATTAGCCGATAATCTAAACACAGATAATTACGATTAACACAATAAAAAAAATCACTTGTTAAATACATACAAAGGAACTGTGAACTGTTAAAGGCACTAACTATTACCCGATGAAAAAGAAGAAGAGGATGACAAAAGGGAAATTAATTGATCAAATAGGAGAGAGAGATATATATTTAGGAGTGGATGAGGAGGAAGGTGAAGGAGATGGGCCAATAAAGAGGAATCACGGGAAAGCACGCATTGGCCCTCTTTAAAAAGAAGCAGCATGAGTATGTATGTGGGCGTGTTTTTTTTTTTTTTTTTTTTTTTTTTTTTTTTTTTTTTTTTGTTTTTTTTCCCTTTCTTTTTTCTCCCACATATTTAACCGGCAAGTAACATTTTTAGTTTAATTTTTATTTTTATCACAAAACATTAATCTCACATACTCTATTCAAAACACAAGCATCCTTAAAATTGTTGTTTAAGTCTTTTTCTTGAGATAAAATTATTTTTTCATATTTTTTTAAAAACTAATTTAGCGTATATATTTTGCATGTATATATCGTGTCAATCTAAAAATTATATATAAATCGTATTTGTTATTAAAATAAATACAATATTCATATAAATAAAATTAAATAAATACTATTGATTTGATGCAATAGTTTAATTTATTATGAACAGACAAAGATGATAAAATTAAGAAAAAAAAAGGCTCAAATATGCCATTAAACTTCAACAAAAGGTTTATTTATGTTATCCGTTAAAAATTTGGCTCAAATATGCTATTGCTGTTAACGAAAAGGCTCATCCATGCCATTATTTTTTAACGGTGATTTTGCAAAATCACTTTTTACACATGACATGTTTTAATTCGACCACGTCATTTAAAAAAAAACAAATTCTAAAACTAAGAGTAATTTTATTGTTTAACGTTTTTTTAAACCTTAATTTTTGTTGTTTTGAGAAGAAAATTAAAATAGGTTTTTTGGTGTTTTGTGTGATTTTCACTAATTGGAGGTTTGAAAAGTGTAATTTTAGATCGTTTGAGCTTTAATCTTTGACAACAAATTTGATTGCGTAAAAATTTGTATGTTATTGTATTGTTCTCATTGCTACATAAGCTTAGTTTTTGTGGATTGTTTTTCATAATTTTATTTAGAATTTATTTTTCTTTAAAAAAAAAAATTAATGTGATCAAATTAAAATTAAAGAGATTAGTTAATAATTAAAAGGACCACGTTAGCGGGAACAAAAGTTTTTCAAAACTGGAGAGACTTCTTCTTAAGTTTTACGTAAAAAAAATTTAACTTATTAATCTTTTCACTTCATTTTTGCAATTTTGCTTCTCCTATTAAAATAAATTATTTATTTATTTTTACGTATTTAATTTTAAAAAATTAAGAAATAATGTATTATTTATATGAATCATTGTTTCAATTTATTTAATTTATTTAGAATTTATTTAGAATTTACTTAAAAAAATGACGTGGACAAATTAAAACATGTCATGTATAAAAAGTAGATTTGCAAAACCACTGTTAAAAAAATAATGGCATAAATGAGTCCTTTCCATGACAGCAATGACATATTTAAGCCAAACTTTTAACGGATGACATAAATGAACCTTTTGTTAAAGTTTGATGGCATATTTGAGTCTTTTCCCTAAAATTAATTCAATTATTTATAATATTGATATATTAATGGTTTATGAATACATACACTAATAATGATTTGGAGTTGAGTATATAGTCATAAGTTAAATAATTAATTTATTAAAATTTAATGTGAAAAAAGAAATTTTAAGGATAAAAAGAGTATTTTAATGTTTTCAACATAATTTTACTGAATTTTTTTCATTTTAGATTTGTTATATTACATATGTTTATTAAGAAAATATTTGAAAGTCAAAATTTGTAATTACTTCCAAAGTCTTAGATATTAGAGCAATAATTATATTTTTCCTTTCCTTTTCTTCAGCCTAGACAATTATTTATATCGATTAGTCCTAAATTAAAAGTAAATTCTAATCCAAAACGTAAATCTTGCAACTCAATAAACAAAAAGATAAAATAATAAATTAAGAAAAATAGTGAAAAGATGAGATTTTCTAAAACGGAGTATTTTAACGAAGGACAACAAATTCAAATAATATTTTAAAGGGTCTTCACGCTTTTAATATAAAACAGAGTACTTTTGTTGACACCCGATTGTGGGGTAATTTTTTAAAAAAAATTATACTTTTTATAACATTATATTTTAATAGTTTAAAATATTTTAAACTAGTTTTATTAAATCATTTTGTGTTAAATCACATTTTTTATATATCATTGGTTATATTTGTTTATATTCATTTTTGTATTTTAAAAATTATATAAATCCCATACTATAAAGTGATGATTCCTTTCTATACCAACTATTTTCTGAATTACTTAAAATCATCTAAAATTTAGACATGCATGATACCTTAGTGACGTTTGATACTTGTCGAAATAATAGGAAAGGTTCCAGTCAGTTATGCATAAAATGGGGATAAACTGAAAATTAAATAAATTACTCATTAATTACGATGTAGCGTTGTTGACTGCAATTTTTAGTCCCTATGTATGCGCAACAAAACCAATATTCAAAATTTTAAAATTTTTCGGCAAATTACATTCAAAGAACTTGCAAGTTTCAGATTAGATCCATTTTTTCAAGAAAAATCATGGAGGAGAAAGTATGAATATATCAATTTTTCTCTGGTATGTAGTTATTGATTTTTTTGTGATAATGCGAACTACAAGTGTGGATTGAACATTTCATATGAAAAATAAAATTTCATGTTGGTTAGGTCTGAGTTAGTTCTTATATGTTATTTTGTTATAGTGTTTCTCATTATACCAAAACAAAATAATATTTTTGTAGATTCAAAGAAATCACAAATATTAATACTTGCATCTAACCTCATTGTAATTTGTGTTTGGTAGCTTTTGATAAATAAATATCATCTTATTTACAATTCAAATGAAAAAAATTAGATATATATTGTAAAGATTTGTATGTTATATTGATGCATAAATATGGATATATAATGTTGATACTTGATAATATATCATTTGTTTGTTCAGACTAACACATAGGTTCAAGAAACAAACCCAAACTGGCATATAGTTGATAAGTATCCTTTGTAAAACAAAGTATCAAGTATCTAAAATGTAAAATAAGTGAAGTATCATTTTTGTTAAATTTAACATAAAATTTGATTACACGTATCATAAAGTAAAATGAAATACCTTATTTTATGTATCAAGTGTCTACCGTCGAAACAAGAATAAATGTTCATCCAAGATATCAACTAAGTGCTACGCAATTTATATGGAAATGAAGATACTTATACTGAATAATGATTCATGTATCAGATAACCAAGTAAGTAACTCAATTTAAGAATCAAGTATTTAACAAGAGTGTTGTCTGGGTATCAATATCTTCAGATCTCGAATTACAATGATAGGCAATTTAAGTGCAAAAAACACATATAGCAAAATACAGATTGAATTTTATATGCATACTAGAATAACAGCTGAAAAGTACCAAAATAATAACTTAGCCATTCAAGAGCAAAAACACAATGCAACACAGTTTGCCTTAATAGTCTAAGTTGTTGTTTCTAGAAACAAGACGGAAATTTACAAACTTCAAAATTTATGAAATATCGATCAGTCTATCACTGTCCGGGGTAAAGAAACAATCCCTATTTAGGCGAATCATCATTTTCACTAACGTAACCTTCATAAGTCTTGTCACTATCATATTTTCATAACAGCGTGATGTATCTCTTCCGAAGATAGTCAGCATCCAACCCATGCATTGGGATGGGAATTCCATCACTGACGTACTCAGCATGTGCAAATGACTAATACCCAACAGTCCCTGGAGTGGCAATATTAAAAAGTGATATGAGAAAAAAATATATATTAAAGGACTACAAGACAGTGAAAAATATACAGGTTGTCGCTTTGTTGTTGAGCAATTCCTTAAACAAATTCAATTTAAAAAGGAATTTGTTTGCCAATCATCTCCCGGTTGCCTTGTGCTTATATGCCTCAAGCGTAGACTAGTCAGTCCTATTGATTTTTTTGAAAAAATCACTATCTTGTAGATACGTAGGCAACATGACAACCAATTTTTCAATCTTAATAGAAAGACTTTTATGCCTCGAACCCATGGTAGAATCATAAACGCATATCACTCTTTCCTTCATTGCAACCACAGCCAACACTCAATGAAAATCTCCATTGTACTTTATCGGGATATAGACTTCATCTATGAGATGCCAAGGAGACTCAACAAGAATGCAATATCCTTTTATTATGTTTGTGACTAACCTTTCCAACTTAGATAAATCAGCTACCTGTGCAAGATTTTCCTGAGTGCTTAAATTGTTGGTACCATGAGTGTCATAATACCTTGACTAGGTTGCCACTATGTAGTTCTTGAAGATGCAATTTGCTATGGTGTATCTGTATTGATTGTTGAATTGGTTCTTCTAGTTCTTTCTAATGTAATAGAAAATCACATCTAAGTGGTACGTGATGAAAATAATGTGAAGTCTATTATAACAAAATAGCAATGTATGTTCAATGTTCATATTACAGCTGGTACATAACTTTTAAAACTTAAAAAGGATTGCAATCCGATTCTGTGGCAGGTAATAATATTTAAAAGTATCACGTTATTTTGAACTTTGTGATACTTATCATCTTTTGATAATTCAGGTATTAAATATATTTAATAAGTTGTACTAAATATTATATATATCAATTTGTGACATTATATGTATCAATTGTAACTATTCTACAACTTACACCTATAAAAACAAGGATTTGGGTAGCAATTATTGCAGGACTACAAATGGCAGATGTAAAAATAGATAAAAGTATCATATTGTTCGCATCTTGTGATACTTATCATGTTGTATTATATCAAGTATAAAAAAAAAATAGTTCATGTGATATATACAGCAGCTGATAGATATCTTGTTGTGGAATTACATATATCAACCATAATTGGGCTACAACTGCTACTTATAATTAACAACATTTAGGTATCTGATATGGATGAGCTATATTTGGCAGATATCCAATTAAGATATTTCAAGTATTAGGACACCTATACATTTCATTAGATAAGTATCAAATCAGATAGACAAGTATCAAATAAGCTAAAACTGACCTCATCTGTCCTACAATTATTTTTCTGGGACATGTTGTAGAACCAATTCTTGTCTTTAGGCATGCAACAAAAAATTCATCTTTAAAGGTCAAATTGATGAACATCGAGGTCTGTAGCGATTCTCGTTTGATTTCCTTAGAAAATATGAAAAAATATTTAAAACTATGATAAAAAAGAGCATAATTTGGCAATGTGAATTTTTATGAAACTTACTTCTTGGCATGTATTTTCAGGAGTCCCTTTTCAATCCAATTGTACAAGTCAGAGATTTGGTCCCAGTGGAGGATCATCGCAAATGCTATATCCATCGAATGGGAACTTTTAACGATACTTGTAGGACATTTTCTCCTTCCCCTTTTCGCTTGAACTAAAATTATATAAGAATGACAACTGATAAAATCGTGAAGGCATCATATTGCGTTGTGCTAGCGTCTTTGATAATCATACAATACAATTTCTTTGCATGGGAGTGTAGTAGGTAGCTGACTGTCCCGAAGAAGAAACGAGTCATCGAGAAGTTCTTCCTGAGTGGTGGTTTTCAATGGTGCTGCTGTTATGGGTTCACGTAGTTGGTTCAAGATTGCCTCGATCTTTTCATTCATTCCTTTTGAAACTGACGTACTAGAAGATGAGTCCTATATAATATGATAAATAAATGTTAGTCCCTGCTAAATATAATCTAATATTTAATAAAGTATATATTAAATTGGCTTTCCGATGAGACATTCTTTAATGGGGGATTATCATTTCGAATATTTTCTGAATCTGCTGGACCAGTAACACCTTGATTGTCTAACTGATTTTGGGGGTCTTTCGATGATGCAACAGATGTACCAACATAATAAAATAGCTAGTGAGAAAGATTGAGGTTTGGGTATAATTCGTTAGAGAATTAGTTAACTCACCACCTTGTCTGAACTAGGAATGCCTCTGCGTAGAGAAATATTTTCATCCACTAGAGCATTTGTGACATTCTCAAAATCAGAAGGGTTCAATATTGATCCAGATGCCTGAAAGTAAAATGGGTGCATGAAATTTTTTTAAGACGAAACTTAGATTAAGATAGGCAATTATTATTTAAATATACCTCAATGTATCGATAAGGGATATTTTGTTCCCTAACTCTAACAACAATTATAATAGGGATGTCATCGATTGTGTTTTCATTGACATTCGAAGGAGGTGCAACCTCAATTGTAATGTCCACTGGGTCAGCACTTGTATGCTCATCAACATTAGTATCGTCAGTAGTGACTTTCATGATATTTTATTTATTTTGATTCTCAAATATGCCATCATCATTGACAAAGGAGGAGTCATGACACCCCTGGACTGGTTGATTATGCATGTCCAGAATAGATGGTCGAGCAACATCCTACATAGGAAATAAAAAAAATTGAGATATTGAGAAAATAATGAAATAAATAAATATTGAGGAATAATGAGTAGTACAATTTTGATAATATTTTGCATTGAATATGTTAATTGATACATGCATATTTAATATTTGATACCATACTGATGCATGACTATTATAACCGTGAAACTTCATTGAAGTATCAACTATATCCAATTGATTTAAGTTCATGATACTTATTTAATATTGATTGATACCTTATCAATTGACATGTTTATGATGTAAAGAGAGTTAGTTAAAAGTATATGTATCATGTATTTTTGCAAGTAAAAGATTGATACCTCAGTGATTTGCTCATGGATGTTTTCTTGATTGTGAACATCAACATAATCATTATAGGGTAACATCTTGATAGCTTTCAAAATACCACTAATCTTGAGTTAATCAAAGACTCTAGGGCATTAAATCTTCTATCCACCTTGTAAAGTAAAAATATGATTATCAATTTGACTCAATAACATAGTGTAATATGTAGGTATCAACAATTAATGAAAATTAACAGACATTGATACTTACATATTTCTTGACGAATTTTTTCACTTTCTTTATGCTTCAATAGAACTGCCTTTGGAATGAGTTGATGAGGATTGAGTAGCATCAGCTGGCTTGGCATGTGACGATGTTATTTTTGGACTTTGAAAAAAGTGCACCGATCTCTTTAGCCTTGAAGGTGTAGCTGGAATAATTTTCTGAACATGCAATCTTCATTTCTTTGGTGGATGCGGGGATGTTGTAGACTCAAGCTGCTTAGACTTTCTCAGCAAATGGACTGATGGTTCAGAGAAGAAATCTTCGAACCCAGTCGGCTCACGAATTTGCACATTACTCTGTTGACGGGACGATGCACTTCGAGTACCAAACGAAGAGGGTTCATTTGCTGGTAGATCAGGGATGACTAGCAAATCCAATATTGCTAGTTCTTCATCAGTTGAGACTAAATTAGAGCAATCAACCTAGAAAATAATAATTATTAGATTTCAAGTAAACTACCAAAAATAGTAAAAATAGGTATTAGAAAATAATTAATACCTGGCTAAATATTGTAAATATGAAATATTCATATTTTGGCCTTATATCAACTACATGCCAATTTGGTATTCTAGGAATATGTTTTCCAGCACTAATAGCTATGTCAGTTGGTACTTTAGAAGTACACTCATAGATCCATGTGTTCAACGCGTATGACATGCCAGATGATTGATAAAGTTGTTTGGATGATGTAACCACCTGTCTAAAATTGTTAATCAATTTATTAAAGACAACTTGTCCCCACGAAAATTGTACATAGTTGTCATCTTCAACCCTTCAAAAATCTTCAGCTGGGATAGGTGATTCAAATGTTTGTAAAAAAACAAATGAGTGCAAAAAAAAATTAGAAAATAGCCATCTGAACTGCCTCTTTTGTATTATTCCATCCACCCATTAAGAAATGCTGAACTAGACGCCCCTTGGGTACACCAGACCGTGCACTCGAAAAGTATTTTGCAATCAAGCTATTTAGGGTTGAATCCAAATACTAAAACTCACCGATATTGCCAATACATTTTAACTCGGTACTACTCGCAAAATCTTTGATGGTAAATCGAAGGGTGTTATCCTTAACATGGCGGACCAACAACTCGTTTGTATTGTTATGCTTCAACTCAAGCATTTAACAATTTGATCTTGGTAATTACACTGTGGTATCCTCAAGTAGTGACCAAATATAGTCTCACAAAAGTGTTTTAACCCTTCATCCCCGATTGACAGCCTAATAACATCAACAAGTGTTGAATTGTATATTGCACCAAACTTTAGATTGTGTTTGGGAGACTGTTTTACAACATAATTGAATCCCTGTGATGTTGAGTGAAAAAATCTTAGTATAAACTAATTTTAAGGTAGATATAATAATAATAATAGATATAGTAAAACAAAAAGGATACTATTATGATAATAAGTAATGTAACATTTGTATGATGAACATTCAATATAGACTATTTGTTTGTTAAGTTAGAAAGTAGTAGTTATGATATAATTGAAATGATACTTGTAAGTGAATGATACTTGAATAAGAAAATTTACTTTTAATTAATTACATATGATACTTGATTTAATGTACTTCATTCATGTAATTGATACTTGAATTTAATTGCTTTTAGTTGGTTATACTTGATTGTCATATCCCAAAATATTCCCTAGATGTGAGTGGCACCCGACCACACCATTTGTCGGGAGAACCAAATATCCATACACACCCAAACTATCCAAACACTAAGAATATAATATGTGCAACTCCAAAATTCATCGATATCCTTTAAAATGGACTAATTATTAAACCAGCATCACATAGAAACTTTATGGAAAGAAATAGTCACTTAATAAAATATTTCTAGCCCAAATCTCACAATAAGGTCATGGAGCATCTAATAGAGTGATATGAGTTTAACTATTGAGCATACAAACCCCAAAAAGAAGAAAAACATAAACTACAATAGATAGAGCTAAAGTAGTAGCCTCCACGAACAATGCGAAGGCTCACCTCAACATCGGAGTCCACGAAAATGAACTTATCAACCACAAGTCTCACTCTTTGCAATAGTATTTGCATTGACATGCAAGTAAGGAGTGAGCTAAATACAAATATAACCCAATAAGATAATTGACTCACTACTTTAATACCTCTAGAACAAGAGTTATAAAATACATCTGCACAATGGATATACATAAATAATATACATAAGAATATACTTCATAATAAGCTCAATAAGTTCAAAAAAATATTCAAAAATGGTCACTACATGTCTCAATTCAATTCATACTCAATACTTGTCATAAACGGCAGCGAAGGAGGTAAACCCATCACCACAACAAGTCTATGAAAGCATGTATAATGCTCTAAAAGTCTACTATGACAGCGTGTACAAAGCTCCTAACATATTACGGCAACATGGATATAACCCTAGTAACCACATCATAATCATAAAGAAAGGTATCTAGCATCACACCACATATAACTTATAAAAGTATTCAATTTTCTTCTCAAAAATAGCATATCTAGGGCAGATTAAAGAACATCAACTCTATCAAGCACATGCTTGTCCCAACACATACACCAAATAGAGAAAAATATATTTTTTTCAAAGTTTCTTTAAAAAGCAAGCACTAAAGCTTAAAGTCTCACTTACCTTATTAATGACAAGTTAGACAACCTTGTACGCGTACAACACCCACCAAAACAGACCCTACTTACCTCAATATATAAAAATTATTGATTATCGATATCAAATATGTTAGCCATACTCAAGTCTCAATATCCATAGCTTTTAAGTTAGGGTTAAACCCTAATACCCAATACCTTAGACTATAAATTAAAAGCAAAGGTATTCTTAATCTCATTGTTAAAACCTAATTGGAGAAAATTCTTATGTTTTCAACTAACAAAAGTTCACAACAACAAGAAAATACCAGTACTTTATCATCCAAAATAATGGTACAAAGATCAAATTAATTCTATGTATGAATTAACTCGAATCACGTTGATGCAACGTATTTTCTTCCCAAAGAAAAGAACAAGAGAAGTTGCGTTGCTTTTTTTTCTCTACTACGTGTTCAGTTTGGAAATAAAAAACAAGGGCTGGCTATTTTTCTATTTTTAAAAAAAATATTTTTTAATTAAAATTATTAATGGTTAAAATGACCAATTAACCCTTCATTAAAAAAATAGGATTCTTACATTCTCCCCAACTTAAAATAACGTTCCTCCTCGAACGAGTATAAAACCATAACTGAAGTGTCAAATAAGTGAGGATATCTATCTCGCATATTCGCCTCAGATTCCCGAGTAGCCTCTTCGGTTAGATGATTGCGCCATAAATCTTTCACTAAAACTATCTTCTTCGACCTCAATTGTTGCACTTGCCAATCCATAATAGATATCAGACCTTCCTCATATGCTAAATTCTCATCAAGCTCCATATCTTCTAGATTAATCTTATGACTATCATCATGAACATACTGTCGAAGCATAGACATATGAAATATAAAATGTACAACAGACAATCTCGGAGGTAGAGCAAGTCGGTATGACACCAATCCAATCCGATCTACAATCTTATAAGGACCAATATATCTAGGACTCAACTTACCTTTCTGACCAAATCTCATAACTTCCTTCATAGGAGATACTTTTGAAAAGACCTTTTTGCCCTTCATGAACTCCATGTCACGGACTTTCTTATCTGCTTAAGATTTCTGTCTACATTGTGTTGTCCGAAGCCATTCTCGTATTACTACAACTTTCTCTAAAGCCTGCTGAACCAAATCTGGACCTAGTAATTGTGCTTCACCAAGTTCAAACCATCCAATTGATTATAGACACTTGTGACCATATAGAGCCTCATACGGTGCCATCTGTATACTCGATTGGTAGCTATTATTATAAGCAAACTTTGCTAATGGTAACTAATCATCCCAATATCCACTAAAATCAATCGCGCAAGTTCAAAGCATATCCTCCAAGATCTGAATAACCCGCTCAGACTGTCCATCAGTTTGGAGATGAAAAGCTGTACTCAACTCAACTTGTGATCCCAACAACCTATGAAAAGACTTCCAAAACTCAGCAGTGAACTATGCACCTCAATTTGATATTATTAAAATAGGCACTCCATGAAGCAGAACTAACTCTCGAAGGTAAATGTCTACTAATCACTTTGCGATATAAATAACTCGAATTGGTATAAAATGGACAGATTTTATGAGTCTATCCACAATCACCCAAACTGAGTCATGCTTCTTGAAAGTATTCGGCAGCCCGATAACAAAGTCCATCGTAATCCTTTCCCACTTCCACTCTGGGATAATCAAGTTTTGCATTACTCCACCAACTTTTTGATGTTCATATTTGACCTGTTGGCAAATCAAACAACTAGTCACATGCTTCAAAATATCAACCTTCATACCTTTCCACCAGTACAAACCATGTAAGCCTTGATACAACTTCGAAGCACTTGGATAGATGGAGTATCGCGAGCTATGAGCCTCTTCAAGTATTAGCCGATTTACCTCTATGGGAATGCACAATCTACCGTGTTGATGAAAAACACCCTTGCCATCAATTGAGAATGGCTTCATGCCTTCACTCTGCACTCGATCTCATAATCTAGCAAGTTGTGGATCATCATATTGGCAAGCCTTGACATCTCCAACTAAGGATAATTGCACCACCATACCTGTAAGAAACCTGCCAGGAAATGTATGATCAATTCGAACTCCCTGATTGGCTAATGACTGAATATCGCTAGCCATAGATCACTTTTCAACAACAATCTAAGCCATGCTGCCCATAGACTTTCTACTCAAAACATCTGCCACCACATTCGTGTATCCAGGATGATATAAGATAGTAAGATTGTAATCTTTAAGTAGCTCCAACCATTGTCATTGCCTTCAGATCTCTTTGCTAGAATATGTACTACAAACTCTTGTGCTCAGTATAGACTTCACACGCTCACCATAAAGGTAGTGACGCCATATCTTGAGAGCAAATATAATGGTTGCCAACTCTTAGTCATGTGTCAGATAATTCTTTTCATGAATCTTTAGCTGTCGAGAACATATGCCACCACTTTACCATTCTGTATTAAGACACTACCCAATCTGACTCTAGATGTATCATAATAAATTGTGAAACTACTCTCCGCTGTAGGTAAGGTAAAATAAGAGCTGTAGTCAATGCAGTCTTTAATTTCTAGAAACTCTCTTCACATTCATCTAACCACTAAAAAACCATACCTTTTTGAGTTAAACATGTTAAAGGACTGCTATCTTTGATAAACTCTCCACAAACCATTTGTAATATCCAGCTAGCCCCAAGAAACTATGTATCTCCATAGGAGTATTAGGTCATCGCCAATCCCAAGCTTCTACCTTTCCTGGATCAACTTGAATCCCATCTCGTGACACCACGTGTCCTAAAAAGGAAACTGTTCTCAACCAAAACTTGCATTTTGAGAACTTAACATAAATCTTTCTTTCTATAAGTATCTGTAGTACAACTCTCAAATGATGTTCATTCTTAGCCTCATCTCGAGAGTAGAACAAAATATCATTAATGAATACAATCAAAAACTAGTCTAAGTATGGCTTGAATACCTTGTTCATAAGGTCCATAAATGCTACAGGTGCATTAGTCAATCCAAAAGACATCACCAAAAATTCAAAGTGCCCATACCTGGTTCGAAAGGCTGTCTTTGGGATATCTTTGGTCTTTATTCTCAACTGATGATAACCTGATCCTAAATCAATTTTGGAAAAGTGAGTAGCACCCTGCAACTGATCAAACAAATCATCAATACAAGGTAACAAATATTTATTCTTGATTGTTGCCTTATTCAACTACTTGTAGCCGGTGCACATTCTCATTGTGCCATCTTTCTTTTTCATAAATAACACTGGGCACCCCAAGGTGATATGCTAGGCCTGATGAACTCCTTTTTCTTCAATTATCTCAACTCAGTTAAAGCCATACGATATGGAGGAATAAAGATAGGTTGAGTGTCTGATACTAAATTAATGTTGAACTCAATTTCTCTTATCGGAGGTAGCCCAGGTAAGTATTTTGGAAACACATTAACAAATTCTCACACACTAGAACATATCGATAGTAATATCCTCCCCCCGAATATCATGGAAAGTAGCAATAAAACCAAAGCACCCATGATTAATCATTTGGTGTGCCTTTACATAAGATATTATCTTTCCCTATGTCAGAGGAGTCATATCTTTCCATACTAAAGATGTTTCTCCAAGGAAATAAAAATGTACCAGCTTAGTGTAATAATCAACCAAAGCATAACATGATGCTAACCAATCCATGCCCATAATTACATCAAAGTTAGATAACGATAACCTAATAAAGCAACTATTATGTCTTTGCCCTACATAGATATAACATAATCTCTATACACTCTATCCACTAATAAAGTCTCCCCAACTGGGGTCATAACCATATATGGAACATTAAGAGTCTCAACTCATCATTCTAAAGATATAGTAAAAGATGGGGATACATATGAATACATAGAACCAGGATCAATAAGAGCATATACCTCATGAGAATTGATAGTAATAATACCTGTGACTACATTATTAGATTCGTCGATATCCTATCTGGCCATAGCAAATAATCTCTGTGTTCCACCTACTCCCTATGAAACCTATGCACCCTGTCGACCCTATCCATGAGCACCCCCTAGAGCGGCCCTAGTTGGCTGATTCTAAGCCTGAGTATCTGCCACATCTTGACTAGTACTAGCTTCTACCTTAGGACAAAATTTAGCAATTTGACCTCTTTCACCACAAGTAAAACAAGGACCACCAATACCAAAGCAGTAACCACTTTGATTCCTACCACAATTAGAACACCTAAGATGTTGTTTGGAATGGAAAGAATTATCACCTTTCTTCTGCATATATTGTTGGCCCCTTCTAGCTGGATAACCACTCTTAGAAGATTGCACCACTGACTCTGACTGAGTAGGCCTAGACTGTCCACGATGAAATCCACTCTTGCCTCCAGATGGAGCACCACTAAATCCACCTGTATTTATATGCCTTCTTTCTTTCTCGCTTGGTTTTCTCAATCTCCCAATAGGACTCACAACAAAGACCAGTGTCAACCATACCTGAATATGTACCTTTTCACACATCTCATATCACAGGACCATGGTAACTGTGCTCTAGTTCATCCACAAATCTTCTCACTTTCTCCCTTGGATCTGGAATAAAAAATGGGACATATCTGGACAATTCAGTGAACTTGGCCTCATACTCTGTAACTATCATGTTGCCCCGATGTAGAACATGGAATTGACGTCTCATATCATCTTGTTTACTCAATGGAATAAACCTATCCTTAAACATTGCTGAAAAATTTGACCAGGTAGGTGGTGACCCTGCTTCTTTAGCTCTCTGAATAGAAGTCCACCATGTCTTTGGAGATCCTGAGAACATAAAAGTGGTAAATTTCACACCACAAGTCACCTTCAACCCCAATGTGGTTAGTATATTTTCATAACAATCAATGAACTTCTGAGGCTCAAAAAACCTAGTACCGCATCAAACTCTGGTGGCTTAAGGTCCGTGAAATTCTTAAGATCTTTGGGTTGCCCTAAATTTGTAACTGGATGACCAACTTGTTGAGGGTCCAAATGTGGTGTCCGAGTCGCACCAAGATTTATCTGAACTTGTTCTTGCTTTGGTGTAGTAG
The DNA here is from genome assembly GCA_000787875.1 of Solanum virginianum. Lineage (NCBI taxonomy): Eukaryota > Viridiplantae > Streptophyta > Magnoliopsida > Solanales > Solanaceae > Solanum > Solanum virginianum. The sequence goes on from DF359334.1 coordinate 35,166, forward strand.
TCTAAGAAGTTGAGGCTCAACCCTGATTAGGCACCAATACCTTTAACACATTCAATAACCTCATCATAACATCTGTAGGTAAAACGACAATAGGTGTAGCAGATAGCGTTGTCTATACGACATCCTGAGCAACTTATTCCTCCACTTGCTTTAGGAAAATAACTCGGTTCCATCGTTTATTCATAACTCCTGATTGAGGTGCAACAAATGCCCTAGTCCCAGCCCTAGTACGATGAGGCTTACCTTGACTTCCACCGGAGGTAATACGATATCCCACACCACATCCAACAACCGCATTAGATTGAACAACAAAGGAAGAGCCACGTCTCTTAGCCATCTGCGAAAATATTTAAAAGTTAAACTTGATTCAACTCAATGCATAAATAAGAAATGAAAAATAGAATACATCCTAAATGTTTAGTAGCCTCAAGGTCATAAGTATGGGCACCTACATAACCATGAACAAGACTCTACCAAACACTGCTCTATGACCCGGGAGTTAAAGCCTAGGCTTTAATACCAACTTTGTCACATCCCAAAATATCCCTCTAGATGTAAGTGGCACCCGCGCACACTATTTGATGGGAGAACCAAATATCCATACACACCCAAACTATCCAAGCACGAAGAATATAATACGTGCAACTCCGAAACACATTGATACTTATTAAAATGGAATAATTATTAAACCATCACATAGAAACTTTATGGAAAGAAATAATCACTTAACAAAATATTTTTAGGCCAAATCCTACAATATGATCATGGAGCATCTAATAGAGTGATATGAGATCAATTGTTGGGCGTAAAACCCCAAAAAGAAGAAAAATATAAACTATAATAGATAGAGCTAAAGTAGTAGCCTCCACGAACAATGCGAAGGCTCAACTCAGCAATGGGGATCCAAGGAAAAGAACTCGTTAGCCACAAATCTCACCCTCTGCAATAGTATCTGCATTGATATGCAAGTAAAGAGTGAGGACTATATAAATATAACCCAGTAAGATCCTTATCTCACTACTTTTATATCCCTAGAATAAGAGTTATAAAATACATCTGCAGAACAGATATACATAAATAATATACACAAGAATATACTTCATAATAAGCTCAATAAGTTCAAACAAATGTTCGAAATGGGTCACTATATGTCTCAGTTTAATTCACACTTAAAATTTGTCATAAACGACAGTGAAAGAGATCAATCCATCACCCCGACAAGTCTATGGCAACATGTATAATGCTCCTAACATACTATGGCAGCATAGATATGCTCCTAACATATTACGGCAGCCATGTATGCCCTTAGTAACCACATCACATCATAAATAAAAGGTATCCAACATCACACCACATATAACTTATAAAAATATTTGATTTTATTCTCAAAAATTGCATATCTTGGATAGATTAAAGAACATCAACTCTGTCAAGCATATACTTATCGTAATACATACACCAGATAGAGAAAAATATATTTTTGTAAGACCCCGTATTTCTCATCTTCTATAAATATAAATAGTGTGTCATGTTATATAAGGAATATGTGATTTTGGATAGCACCTAAAGATAATAAGGCTGCCAATAAGTGGTAATATCAAGAACTTAAAGTTTCAAGTGAGAGAAATCCCCTATATACGCAATTGGGATTAAAGAAGTGGCCCGAGTGGCACCTCACCCTTTTCGAAAGATTTAAATTAAGTTTCACTTTTCGGATGGGACTAAGAGTGTGTAATTTACTAATATTGGATTTTTAAAGGGTATTTTAATAGCACAAAGGTCATATGTTAAGTTTTGAAATCAAGAAAGTTTCAAGATAAAGATTGATCAAAGTTACTGTAAGCTTCTTTAAGAAATCCTTCTTAAATTTGTGTCAAATGTATCAGGCCATATCTCCCAATATGTAAGGATTTACAAGGTCTATGACTACTAAATTGAAGATCTACGAGTCCAGTTTGCAATGCATAAACTCGTATATCAAATCGACTTCAGAATAAAAAGTTATGACAAATTTACCGTGACTGCCTGAGCAGAAAACTGGGTCATGGACCGGGTCGGGTCAAGCCCAACCTTATGTCAGCTAATTTGACCTCTTTAAAGCTAAAAATGTTCTATTTTCATCTCAAAATAGTAGACAAATTAAAGAAAATTCTCTCATAAGTTCGTTAAGTGATTTAGGTAAGTTCTTTGTGGTTTTACCATTAAAATTCGCCTGTGTTTCTAGAAGTGCGTGCCTTACACTTTGCTATTATTTTCCCTCTTATTAGCAGAGTCTAGGGCTATTTTTGGACTGTAAAAAATGTAGTGTTCTTGCTGCTTATTCTTGATTTGCAGCTAGTGTATTCAGATAATAATCTTGGGGCTCTTTTATAGTCATTTTTATGAAGTTTTACGGACGTTTCCTCATGTAAATTCTATATGGCGTATCTGTCGATTAATGCCCAAGTATGGACTGTTTATAGGTGGTTATATGTTGCATACATATAGTCATTACAAAGCTTAGGATGTAAGAAACAACTTTCGTGAAGGAACTTTGGGCAATTGGCCAATCGTTGGAAAGGTATGTTAAGGCTAAGCTCCATCCCTCCTTTTAGTACGAAATCCGAAAAGTTTCCCAAAACGTCAAATGTGATATATTACTATTCTATTGCTAGAAAGACCTTCTATGAAAGACATTGGGATTGCAGCTGAGTTATTTTCATGATGGTATTAAGTTAACATTCCATTCATTTGCTTAAACTGGACATTTAATATCTATATATCATTTGGTCGGTTTTCCTGACTACCTATCTATATGTTTGAGGCGTTTCTCCTCTTGGTGTAGTTCCATTAAAATAAAAATATAGATTACGAAGGGAATGTAGTAGTCATAATCAGTCCTTTTTCCAAACTAAAAATATAATTGAAGCTCTTAACAAGTAACATGTTGATTTTCAATAATATCTAGCGTAGTGCTCCTATTTAAATGACTAAGACACTTGATTCTATGTAAATACTTTCTTTTACTAATTGACATGGGATCAAGTATAAGCATTATGTACAGACCCATTATGAATATTTTTAGAGTTATGACCTCATTCTAAATGTTGAGTTAAGTTGTCAAACTTACTCAAAAGACATATAAAATCCCACGAGTCATGTGTATGTATTACGACAATAATTATAATGTTATGAGAATAAGTGTACAAATGAGCCAAGAATTGCTAAATGACAATGATTATGATGCTATAAGAATAAGTGCACTAGTGAGCTAAGATTGGGTAATTTTATGCTATGGCCTACTATGTGCATTCAATATTCATATCATACATGACACGTTATGCATGGACATTGAGGTTTAATCGGAGGTATGGGGCCTGTTTTCCCAAATGATTATATATATATATTTTACAGATGACCACAGGTTGGCAAACATGATGCAGGTTTGCTATCAAAAAAGACCACCATTGCTAGTATTTGGTTGGATATGTCATGCATTTGCATATATATATATATTCACAATATGTGATTACTCAAGCATACCATGCATATTTGACCACTAGGAGGTAAGTGTTGGACATGAAGGTAATCTGAGTTTTGCTTATAGGTGGTATTTCTAAAATCCCTTTTTAATACTGTTATCTATGATTTTACTTCGTGCCTTACATACCAGTACATGTTTATTCATACTGGCATCCCTTTTCTTAGGGACGCTGCATTTTATTTCGTGCATGCAGGTTCAAGTAGGGATTCTGATTTACCCCTCCACTAAGAGCCCAGTTCAGCTGTGAGTTGGTAAGCTCCAACTCTTCCTGGAGCTTTCACAGGATGCTTATGTTTTGTTTTACAATTTGGGAATAATCGGGGCCCTGTCCCGACAGTTTCAATGGTACTCTTGGAGGCTATTGTGGACATATTATTTTAGGTTGGCTATTTTGTGACTTTCAGTCTCCAGTCATAGGATTAACATACATATATAGTGTGTGCCTGTACCTCTGTTATTGCAGCCTTGTCGGCTAGCTAGTACTTTATCATTTTGGGTTACCTATGTTGATGTACCTGATGTGCTGTTGACCTGGTCATGACTTAAACGGGCGTTATACTGCCTGATTTTGTTTTGACCCCTAGTTAGTTAACTAGCATGTTTAGTGGCTTACTCGACCAGTAACGATATCGAGTGCCAGTCGCCCCTCCCCTCTTTTTGGGGTATGACAAACATGGTATCAGAGTTGGTAGTATTCCAGGGAGTCCACAATGTCATGTCTAGTAGAGTCTTTCTTATGGGTGTTTTGTACACCACCCTTATAATCAGGAGGCTACGAGGCATTTAGGGATGGTTACATTTATTTCACTTGATAGATCGTGGTACAGAGCAAAGTTATAGGAACATATGAAATCTAAATCGTGCTATGTTGTTTTTATTTAATGGGCTACCTATACTCAGGAGATTGCATAATGTGAGATAGGTATGGATCTTAGAGAAGGTACCAATTGTTCCTAGTCAGGTCAGGCAGATATATTCCCCGTTGAGGCAGATAGAGATTTTCCAATGCCCGCAGTACCAGATTCACCATCACTTATTAGGGCCCAAGGAGATCTAGTACCCCAGCCCCACTAAAGACTGTGGAGCAGAAGATGAAGGAGGCTATTCAGCTACTAACTAGGATGGTTTTTATTCATGAGATACAACTAGAGCTAGGGCAGATACCACAAGGGATCAAACAAAATGCTCAAAGGTATAAGAGTTTCTTCACTTGGCCCCTCCAATATTTGTAATACCTAGTCCCACTGAGGATCTCTAGGACTTTGTAGACCATATGTATAGAGAATTAAGGGTAATATATGCCTCTTTCACTAAGGCTGTGTAGTTAGCTTCTTTTCAACTATGTGATGTCACCAACTGGTGGTACGAGGCATAAGAGAAATATAAAGGGCCTGATGCAAGTAGGAAGATTTCTCTAAGGCACCTATAGCCTATTACTAGACACAAGAGGTTCAAGAGACCCGTCTTGATCGATTTGTCAGTTGAACCAGAGGGATATGAACGTAAGAGAGTGCAACCTTAGGTTCAATTCAGTGGCTAGTTATGCACCAGATATTATAAATACCATGAGTGCCAAAGTTCATCATTATGCAGATGATTTGGCAAATCATTTGAACAGAGACTGCAGGATAGGCACTTTACAGGATGGTGTAGATATTTGTAGTATACAAGCTTTTTCTCAGATTATAGAGGACCTTTCTCATCGGATTTGAGATACCCGTAGAGACATAGAATAAAATAAGAGGGCTCATACTATGGGGTCCTATAGAGAGCCATAGGTTAATTTTAGGCCTCCATTTCATCGATATCCACCTCTGTTAGTGGGTAGTCTCCCACTACAGATGCAGGGCCAGAGATTTGATCATTGTATTTTGTCAGAATTGAGGTAGAGTTTAGATCAACTTGATAGCCGTTGACAAGAGTATTATGCATAAATGAGACAACCTACTCCTCCATATGGACAATGTGGTAAGCTTCATAGTGGGCAGTGTAGAAAGGGTCCAAGTATATGTTACCATTATTGGAAGACAAGACATACATATTAGCCACTTACCCTTTAGTCAATTCCTATTGTGTATGAATTCTCGACGGTATTCCTCGATAAGCTTCGAGGGATTCCCCAAAATGGATATCAATTTTCTATAGATTTTCTTCCTGATATGCAGCCTATATCCATTCCTCACTATATAATGGATCCTGTAAAGCTGAGAGAATTAAAGGAACAACTAAAACACTTGCCCAATAAAGGCTTTATTAGGCCAAGTACATCTCCATGAGGTGCTCCAGTGCTCTTTGTTTGAAAGAAAGATGGCTCATTATAGATGTGTATTAATTACCAACAGCTAAATAAAGTCGCTATTAAGGATAAGTATTCTCTTCTATTGATTTATGACTTATTCGACCAGTTGCAGGATGCCAAATGCTTTTCAAAGACTGACTTGAGATTCGGGTACCACTAATTGTGAGTTAGGGATGCTGGTATTCTAAAGACAATATTTAGGACGAGGTAGGGACATTTTGAGTTCCTTGTCATGTCTTTTGGGCTTACAAATACCCCAGCAGCTTTTATAGACCTTATGAATCGAGTCTTTAAGCCATTCTTGGATGAATTTGTGATCGGTTTATTGATGACATCTTGATATACTCACGGTTAGAAGCTGAGCATGCAGACCACTTGCGAGCTATATTACAGATTCTCCAGGACAATATGTTATATGCTAAATTCTCTAAATGTGAGTTTTGGTTAACTTCTGTAGCATTTCTTGGCCATGTTATTACAGGTGATGGTATCTAGGTCAATTGCCAAAAGATTGAAATAGTATTGGCCTAGCCGAGACCATTGAATCCGACCAAGGTCCGTAGCTTTTTAGGCTTGGTGGGATATTATAGAAGGTTTGTTGAGGGATTCTCCTCTATCTTTGAACCACTAATGAGATTGATACGTAAAATAGCTAGGTTTCAGTGGACTGATGTGTGTGAGCAGAGTTTTCAAGAAATAAAGAAACAGTTTACCACCACACCTATCTAGGCTCTTCCGGATGGAACCAAAGGCTACGTTGTATATTGTGATACCTTGAGAATTGGCCTAGGTTATGTTCTTATGCAGCATGGTAGAGTTATTCCATATGCTTCCAGATAGTTGCGAAAACATGAACAAAACTATCCTACCCATGATCTCTGAGCTCGCTGTAGTTGTTTTTGGCCTAAAGATTTGGCGATATTATCTATACACGGTTCATGTTGATGTTTTTACCGAGCACTAGAAAAAGACTATGATATTGACATTTTATACCATATCGGTAAAACTAATGCTATTGCTGATGCACTTAGCCTGAAGTCCATAGGCAGTCTAAACCATTTTGAAGATAATAAGGCTAAAATGAGAAAAGATCTACGTTAGCTAGCTAGTTTGTTGATATTATTAGTAGATACGGAGGATGGAGGTGTAATTATTCCAAATACAACAAAAATCTTCCATTGGTATTGAAGTAAAAAAAATAAAAAGCAACAATGTGAAGATCCTGACTGTAGGACATTAAGGGAAAGTGTTTCACAATAGCAACATCCTCTGTTTAAGCTAACTTGAGATGGAGTCCTTCGGTACCAAGGCCTCTTATATGTGCCAAACATTAGAGGGCTCCATGCCAAGATTCTTTTTGAGGCATATTATTCTAGATATTCGGCTCAACCAAGGGCAACAAAAAAGGTATCGAGACCTATTGTAAATCTTTTAGTGGAATGACATGAAAAAGATATTGATAGGATGGTGGTCTAACGCCCCTGTTACTAGAATGTTAAAACACAACATCAGAGACTTGGAGGCCTAGATAAGTATTCTAATTTTTCGTTATGTAAATGGGACATGATTAATATGGACTTCATCACTGGGTTTCCTCATACTCCACGCAAGTATGACTCTATTTGGGTAATCATTGATAGGTTGACAAAATTTGCTCATTTCTCGCTAGCAAGAATGACATATTGAGTGGAGGATTATGCTATGTTTCATATTTAAGGGTTTGTTCACCTTCATGAAGCTCCATTATCTATTATCTTTGATTGAGGGGCTCAGTTTACAACACATTTTTGGAAGTCTGTTTTTAGAAGGGTTTGGATACTCAACCAAATCTTAGTACCGCTTTTCATCCACTAATTGATGGACAGGCAGAGCGTACCATTCAAATTATCGGGGATATGTTACGTTCTTGTGTGCTAGACTTTAAATGAAGTTGAGATGAACATCTACCTCTTATCGAGTTCGCTTATAATAACAACTTCCAAGCTAGTATTCAAATGGCTTCTTATGAAGTACTATATGTGCAAAGGTGTAGGTTGTCGATGGATTTGGTTTGCGATCAGAGGGGAAAAGTT
>DF359334.1:43130-70660 GCA_000787875.1 Solanum virginianum
GAGGGGAAAAGTTTCTAGGCCCTAATCAAGTTCAATAAGCAATGGACAAAGTGAAGTAGAGACTAATTGCAAACAACCCAGAGTCAGTAAAAGTTTTATATGGACGTTCGACGACAAGACTTTGAGTTGATGTAGAAGATTAGATTTTTTCTTGAAAGTATCACCTATGAAGGGTATCATGCAATTTAGAAAGAAAGGAAAGCTTGGTCTTAGATAGGTCAGCCCATATAAGATTATTTGAAAAATTGGCAAGGTGGTATACGAGCTTGATTTGCCTTCAGAATTGGGAGCAATCCAACTAGTATTTTATGTATCTATGTTGCAGAAGTGTATTGGAGATTATTCACGTATTACTCACCTTGAGGATATCCATATAACTGATGACTTATGTTATGATGAGGTAAAAATGGCTATTTTAGATCGACACATAAGAAAACTTTAAAATAAAGAAGCGGCCTCCGCGAAAGTGTTGTCGCGGAATAACAATATTTAGGAAATAACTTGGGAAACAAAATAATAAAGGGAAATGATGAAGAATCACCCCTAGCTACTTACAACTTAATGTGAGTTAGTTATCGTTTTTTCCAATAACCTAAAGTTAAAGGACTTGGAAGTGTAACTTATATGTTTCGTCGCGGGATAGCTATACGAAGCTTAATAATTAGAATTTTTTGAAGCTGATTTATGAATTAGAGGGATAAAAGTTATATCCTTAAAATCACATTTTAGGAGATAGTAGCGCAACCAAGATGCTATCTTAATACATTTGTGGATGAATATTCTTAAGGGGAGGAGACTGTGAGACCCCATGTTTCTCGTCTTCTATAATATAAATAGTGTAGCATATTATATAAGGAATATGTGATTTTGGATAGCACCTAAGGATAATAAGACTGCCAATAAATGGTAATATCAAAGACTTAAATACACAGTTGGGATTAAAGAAGTGGCCCGAGTGGCACCTCGCCCTTTTTGGGAGGTTTAAATTAAGTTTCACTTTTCTGATGGGACTAAGAGTGTTTAATTTGCTAATAATGGATTTTTAAAGGCTATTTTAATAGCACAAGGGTCATATGTTAAGTTTTGGAATCAAGAAAGTTTCAAGAAAAAGGTTGGTCAAAGTTACCGTAAGCTTCTTTAAGAAATCCTTCTTAAATTTGTGTCAAATCTATCAAACCATATCTCCCAAAATGTAAGTAATTACAAGGTCTATACCGATAAAATCAAAGATCTATGAGTCCATTTTGCAATACACAAAACCGCATATCAAATTGACTTTAGAATAACAAGTTATGACAGATTTACCGTGACTGCCTGAGCAGGAAATTGGGTCATGGGCCGAGTTGGGTCAAGCCCAACCTTATGTCGGCTAATTTGACCTTTTTAAAGCTAAAAATGTTCCATTTTCATCTCAAAACAGTAAACCAACTGAAGAAAATTCTCTCACATGTTTCCTAAGTGATTTAGGTGGTTATAAGTTGCACACATATAGTTGTTGTGAAGCTTAGGACGTAAGGAACAACTTTTGTGAAAATACTTTGGGCAATTGGGCGATCGTTGGAAAGATACGTTAAGGCTAAGCTTCGTCCCTTCTTTTAGCACGAAATCTGAAAAGTTTCTCAAAATGTCAAGTGATATATTGCTATGCCGTTGCTAGAAAGACCTTCTGTGAAGGACATTGGGCCTGCAACTGAGTTATTTTCATAAAGTTATTAAGATGACATTCCATTTGTTTACTTAAATTGGACATTTAATATCTATATATCATTTAGTCGATTTTCCTAACTACCTATACATATGTTTGAGGTGTTTCTCCTCTTGGTGTAGTTCCATTAAAATAAATATAGATTACGAAGGGAATGTAGTAGTCATAATCAGTCCTTTCTCCAAACTAAAAATGTAATTAAAGCTCTTAACATGTAACATGTTGATTTTCAATTATCTCTAGCATAATGCTCCTATTTAAATTACTAAGGCACTTGATTTTGTTTAAATACTTTCTTTTACTAATTGACATGGGATCAAGTATAAGCGTTATGTAAAGAACCTTTATGAACATTTTCAGAGTTATGGCCTCATTCTAAATGTTGAGTTAAGTTATCAAACTTATTCAAAAGACATGTAAGATCCCACGAGTAATGTATATGTCTACGGCAATGATTATAATATTATGAGAATAAGTGTACGAATGAGCTAGGATTGGCTAAATGATAATGATTATTTAATCGGAGGTATGATACCTATTTACCAAATGATTATATATATATATGGTACAGATGGCCACAGGTTGGGAAATATGATGTCGGTTCGCTACCGGGAAAGACTTCCATTAATAGCATTTGGTTGGGTATGTCATGCATTTGCATCTATATATATATGTATTCATGACATGCAATTACTCGAGCATACCGTGCATATTTTACCACTAGGAGCTAAGTGTTGGACATGAAGGTAATCTGAGTTTTGCTTACAGGTGGTATTTGTAAAATCCTTTTTTACTACAGTTATCTACAATTTTACTTCGTGCCTTACATACTAATACATGTTTATTCTTACTGATGTCCCTTTGGCTGGGGATGTTGCATTTTATTTCGTGCATGCAGGTTCAGGTAAGAATTCTAATTTATCCCTCCACTAGAAGCCCAGCTCAGCTATGAGTCGGTAAGCTCCACCTCTTCCTAGAGCTTTCACAAGATGCTTACTTTTTGTTTTATAGTTGGGTATAGTCAGGCCCCTATCTCGACAGTATTAGTGGTTCTCTTAGAGGCTATTGTGGACATGTTATTTTGGGTTAGTTATTTTGTGCCTTTCAGTCTTAGTCATAGGATTGATATGTATATATAGTATGTGTGCCTGTACCTCTGTTGTTGCAGCCTTGTCTGCTAGCTAGTACTTTATCATTTTGGGTTACATATGTTGATGTACCTGATTTGCTGTTGACGAGGTTATGACCTAAAAGGGCGTTATGCTACCCAATTTTCTCTTGGCCCCTAGTTAGTTAGCTAGCATGTTCAGTGGCTTACTCGGCTAGTAAGTATCGAGTGCCAGTCACGACTCCCCTCTTTTTGGGGCGTGACAATTTTTTTCAAAGTTTATTTAAAAAGCAAGTACTAAGCTTAAAGTCTTACTTATATTATTAATGACAAGTTTTACAACCTTGCACGCGTAGAACACCCGCCAAAACAGCCCCTACTTGCCTCAATCTATGAAAAATTATTGATTATCAATATCAATTATATTGGTCAAACTCAAGTCTTAATATCCCTGGCTTTTAAGTTTAGAGTTAAACCCTATAACCCAATACCTTAGGCTATAAATTAAAAGCAAAGGTATTCTTAATCTCATTGTTAAAACCTAATTGGTGAAAATTCTAGTGAATATGTTTTCAACTAACAAAAGTTCACAAGAACAAGAAAATACCTGTACTTTATCACCTGAAACAGTAGTAGAAAGATCAAATTGATTTTATGTATGAATTTCTCTGAATCACCTTGATGCAACTTCTTTTCTTCCCAAAGAAAAGATCAAAAGAAGCTGCGCTACTTTTTCTTTTTCTCTATTGCGTGCGTAGTTTGGAAAAAAAAACAAGGGCTGCCTGCTTTTTTATTTTTTTAAAAAAAATCTTTTAATTCAAATTATTAGTAGTTAAAATTACCATTTAATCCTTCATTAAAAAAATAAGGTTATTACACTGGTACTTGAAGTATTGTAGTTCAGGTATATAAATGATACCTAAATTATGTAGTGTAAAGATTTATACTTGCATAAACTAGATATGTGAAATTATTTGATACTTGATTATGTGTGTTGGATACCTGATTGTGTGTGTTTCATAAAAATATACTTGATACTTGATTTAAAATGCTTTCCTTTAGGAAATAGTTCTGTTGTTACTTGATACTTGAATGTGTGTGCTTCATAAAAAGATATTTGATACTTGGTTTAAAAGGCTTTCCTTTGGGTTGTCAGATTGCTTGATGTGCTGTCAAAATACAATATATTTAATGGCTATAACCTAGGATTTTGTATATTCTCAATGCGACTTTTATGACTTTTATGTGTTTTTGTGTTTATTTTTACAAGAAAAGCAGGTTGACATAATTTTGGGAAAAGTTGCAGGTTTTGTTAATTTCAAGGATATACGGGACCCTCTACGAGTCATAGAGGTGGTATTGTAAGGACTTCTAGTGTTCAAAAGAAAAGTTTGATAATTTGAAGTTCAGCTATACGAGACTCAATTACAAGTCGTAAACCTCATTACGACTCATAAAGGGATGTTTAGTAAACACTTCTAGTGTTGATCAAGATTGGACCAAGAAATGCAGCTGTAGACTATGAGCAGTCAATACGAGTCATACAGTAGACTACGACTCATAAAGGTGTTTCATAGCAGTAAAGTCCGAGATTGAAGATGCTGACCATCAAAGTCCGATTACAGCTCATAGGACATACTACGAGTCGTAGCTGTGACTCCTATCAAATGCCGACCAGTTTTTTTTAATTAATTTAGGGACTTGTTTGTAATATATATATATATATATATATATATATATATATATATATTATATTTTAGGTTTTTAGCAAAAAGTTAAACAGATTTTGACATAATACAGAGATACTTAAAGGGCACAAAATTTTAGAGTATTTTCTTAGGGTTTATCTTTGAGAATAATTTTTGGAGATTAGATTCACTTGTGGATTCATTACATCTTTCAAGCTTGTAATTCTAAATACAAAGTGGGTTTTATTATTCTTCATTCTCTTTAGGTAAGTGATTAATTGTGTCTTCCATATTCATTATTTATTTATTTTTCCAAGTTATGAGTAGTTAAACCCACAACTTGGGGTTGTTGGAACCATGAGAATCTAACTTAGAAAACTTGGATTATTTGCACTTCTTGAGTTGGGTATTTGTATGTATTCGCTATTTCCCTTCATTTTGCATGTTGTTTAATGGTGACTAACATTAGACCCCGCCCAGTGTCATGATCCTGATCCAGGTAGTGATGAATAGGAAAAGGGAATGGATAATAGAATTTGATGTTGTGTTCTCATCTAGTCAACCGAACCCAGCCAAGGAGAGGTTGATTGGGACAATAGGTAATGGTTAGTTTGGAAAACTATGGAGGCCGGCCAAGCCCCATAGTGAAATTCAACCTTCACCTTTAGAAGAGGGCTGAAATAACCTAAATTACTGTCCTACATGCAATGTCCTAATCGAGAGTTGTGTTATCTGGGTAGATTAAGTTAGTGAATCATGGGGAACACAATTACCCAACTTGCTCTCAATTTGATTGTCTCTCCATTTTATTAGTTTAGTTTAATTTTTTATCAATCATTGCAACGCCCAATCAAGTAGTTGATGTTTGAATTGATTATTGGTGAACCAATTTGCTAAAGTTTTGTATTCCCTATGGGATTCGACCCTAAACTTGGTTAGGTTTTTTACTTCGACGAATTCTTTGACCTTGAAATAGAGGCCTATCTTGAGCGTTCATCAATGCTTTAGTTAACGAGCATAACCTAATTTTGATAATTGAAAATTAGAAATCCCCAAAATGTATAAACCCTAAGAAAGGTATCAACAATGGACTTTAGATTTAAATGAATCAAAAATGAATTCATAAAATGTTGATACGCCTAATTTTGATGATTATCAACTATATTAACATAGATTTATGTATCAATTCAACATATTTCTAGCAAAAATCAAACCATTAATGATGAATTTAGGAAAATAAATCAAAAGTACCAGTTTAGATTAAAAACACCTCTTTGGTAAAGAGGGGCGAGTGGTAATGGGTTTAACTTTTAACCTTTTTTTTGCATGTGATTTAGTGACTGGAGATTTTGAAGTTGAGCCTATCTCCTTCTTGACCTCAGTCTCAACTGACAAATCATCTTCAATGGCATCTTCTTGAGACTCGTTGGGTCTACATTTGTTGGTTGAACGTTGTCACTGTCGCGAACTTCTTGTATAAGACCAAGGCTAAATGATGGTTGAGCATCCATGAGAACACTGATACTAATGAAAAAAAGGGGGTGGGGTGGGGGGAGGGAACGTTTAACAATAAAAGATGAAGAAGACAACCTCTTTGATATACAAAAAAGTACCAAAAAAATCCTCAACTTTGAATTTGCAATTAATTGTGATGGAATGGTAATTGATCAATGATTGACAATGATTAGACAACTGTTTCTAGAAATTAGGCGTAATAATATTAAAGGAAAATGTGAGCGGGGAAATTTAATTATTCTAAGTATTTGAAGTTAAGAGAGAGGATGTAAAATTGTGGGAGCTTTGTAATTTTTTTATATGGTAGGAAATATTGAAGATTTTGATAAAAATATATTGTGTAGTTCTGTAATTTTTAGTTGAAAAAATGATCCAGGTTAGAGGGTTATAGGCTAGAACATCAGTACTGAATTGGCTTGAAATTGGTCTAAAAAGACCCAATTAAATTGAAAAAGGAGGCTAAAAATGGGGTTAAGGGTTGGGAATTTTAATTTGAGATTTAGCCATTTAAAATTATAATCATGACAAATTTTAGAATTTAAGAAGTACTCGAATTGGATTAGTTGATTAATTTCAGCTATAAGACGAATTGATATACATCAATTGAAGAGCTTCTTTAAATTATCAAAAATGAAATAACTAACTTAATTATCAACTAATTAACTCTAAAATAATTTATAATTAAAACAAGATAATTAACAAAAATAAAATCTTTTCGAAATGATTTTTGAATAAATGTATAATTTAAAAATTAAAACATTAACGGTAAAACAACTTAATATATATTTTTTGATATTTTTTTAAAAAATTAATTATTTCAACTTGTTGAACAATCGAAGAAGCTCGATATTTAGTTTATATTGTGGAAGGTCAAAATTGGGTGTCAACAATTGCCCCTTTCTTTGGGTAGGGTCAATGAGAGAGACCCTGGACAAAGAAATTTGAGAAATTCAATTTTGACCGACCACACTTTGATCTCTTTGAAAAAGAAAGGTATAAACTTTAGAAAATTATGTTTGACACCAATATCGAGCTCCCTACATATCTCAAGTTACATGAGAATTTAGGTGATTTGTAGTTCGAGACGCTTTATTAAATGCACGATTATGAAAGAATTCAAAAGCTATCTCGGAGTCAAATTATAGAGAGACCAAAAGCTCAGGAATAGAATGAGTAGAGGATGGAATATAGTTTAGTTTTCAACATCGAGCCCACCTAAATATCCTAGATATGGGAATCAGACTTCTTGTCGTTCGACTCAATCGGTTGAAAGGAAAATCTCTTATGCTAAGATAACATTAGGTTCGAAAGTGTGACAAATAAATTGCGTATGAAAAAAAGGCTTGCAACCTTTTAGCCATGAATCTGAAACTCTTTACATCCATAAATAAGAACTCACACGAATACAATTTTCAAAATATTTGGTGCATTACCACTTAGGTTGGAAAGACTGCCTTCGATGAGAGTTGAGATTTCATCAGATGTAAAACTGAAATCAACAAACTCAAGGAACTACCCACATGCCTTCTGATAGGGGTGTCATTGTATTGTGGTAGAAGTTACTTCTTAGTTTGCGTCCAAAGAATGTGACATTCCTCTTCAGACTATGTCCTAATTGGCTGCTAAGAAACAATTCCACGTTGTGTTACATCCTACTTGATGGAATCCGCACCTGTGGTTTGTTTTAGAATTCATCCTCTCGGATGTTCTCAACAAAGACTGAGATAAAACTTGTTAATATAGAATGAAACTCAAGTTGGGAGATAGTGGCTTTTACCTCGTTGATACATAGTCATCCTTTTGAGCATTTGACGTCAACTTCCTCCAATTTTGACATAATAGATGATAAATCGATATTATGTAATACGCTGATAGCTCTCTTGGCATGATATTATGATGATGATTTCTTTAAAAATCATATGAATATGTTGTTTCTCTTACCAATGGTGTATAAACATAACGTCCCTCTTGGCAGTAATTGATATCCTTTTTGGCAATAACATGAATATAATATCATTCTTGGCAGTAATATGATGATGATATGTGTATGATGTTTCTCTTGGAAATAATATAAGTATAATGATATTCTTGGCGATGATATGCACATGATATTCCTTTTGGCAATAATATAAATATAATAATAGTCCAACTGTAATGAGGTGGGCGACTCGATAATAATCCAACTGTAATAAGGTGGACGACTAGATAATGAACCAACTGTGATGAGGTGGACAACTCGATAGTGATCCAACTGTGATAAGATGGATGACTCATTAATAATCCAATTGCAACAAGGTGGACGACTCGATAATGATCCAACTGTAACGCGGTAGACAGCTTGATAATGATTCAATTGTAACGAGGTGTATAGCTTGATAATGATCCAACTGTAACAAGGTGGATAACTCGATAATGATCCAACTATAATGAGGTGGACAACTCCACTTAGTTTAAAGTAAAGGCTCTGAAACAGATAAAAAAACTATGCAAACCACTTATGGGATTGTTAACCTAACAAAGCTACATGTCGAGGCCCTCGAGTAGACAAATAAAAATGCATAAGCCACTTATGGGGTGGGTAACCCAGAAATTCTAAAACATTAACCCTTACGTGGTCAACATACACGTATGCTCATATATACACGTGACGATCGTCCTAATGGACAAAATAGAAACTATATTGACATATACATTTGTCATAGTTGTGACTCTCTCTCTCTCTCTCTCTCTCTCTCTTAATAGACACAATGATCAAGGTGAAATGGTTAAATTCTTTTTATGAAGATTAAAGTCATTCTCATCTTCTTTTGACAAACTCAATAAATTTTGAGTTTATCGCACGATATATCAGGCGTTCTTGGAGATTTGAATTGACTTGAGAACTTTGATTGTAGCGAGGACACATGGTCTTTAGCATCGATTGATTCAATAGAGTTGTCATTTTGTCCTTGCAACACTTCTGGAATAGCATCATCTTCATATTTGATGTTGATTTCAAGGATGATTTCAATTTTTACCAAATTAGTTATTTGCAAAAGTTAAGATCAAATATTAGCAGTCATAATCAAGTAACATATATCATTAAAGATAAAGTGTGAGGTTAAATCATCAACTATAAAGATTAGGCCATGGTAAGCTTAGTGGTGATTTCAATCATGACTTGTCACTAATTGATGTTTGCTCCTTTGCAATCTTGTACTCCTTATGCGTGCTCTGTATCTAGCAATACTGACTTAATTTATTTGAACTTTCAGAGAATTTGTCTAGCTTGTGTCTAATTACCGCAAAACATAGTGAAAGTAATTAGAGATCACTTTGATGTTATATAATAAATTAAAGATAAGATAAGATGAGAAATTTTTTGATTGATTATGATGAGGCCATGGTGTGTGTAAGTGGTGCATTATGCTTGAAGAATTTGACATCGTCATCTCTATGATTTTACTATTCCTGCATCCAAAGAAAAATTCTTAGTTTGAGAGACTAATTTGTTTGGCCTTGTCCTCATGCTCCTTCATGAAATTGACTTGCACATTAGTCCTCTCTTCAAAATGCAACCTTAGTGGAATTTTTGAGGACACTCCTCAAAAATTCTGCCCCAGTTTTCTTGAATATAGCAAATGACATCTTTGTAGAATTTTTTGAGACTTTCTTAAAACTCTGCCTCTAGTTACACACTTCAACAAAATGTCTGACTTGATTATTTAGGAAACATCTTTTTGGAGGAATTTTTTAGACCCTCTTAAAATTCTACCCCAGTTACATCTTATGATCCCTTATCTTGTTGAAGAAACTCATTTTTTAGCGAATGTTTGAGATCCTGCCAAAAATTCTACCCTAATTTTCATTATAAAGAGAAATGAAAATCTTATGGGGAATATGACCAAGCCATTGTTGTGCCTACATATCTCCTTGAGGCAGGAATCAGGTCAAACATAGATCCAATATGAGAAAAATATTAAAACTTAATAATAGGGTGACCAAGGCCGACATAGACTGCCAACGTATCTCATTCTTGATAATTCAAGTCAAACATAGTTCTTACAAGTAAATGAGGGCTAGATTAGGAAAAAAGAGATTAAATGTCCAATAACTTCATATATAGAAATCTTGTCAATGGTTTGTACTCTTGGTTTTGTCCTCTGATGGCAAATATCTTCAAGCAATTTTATTCAAATCATCTTGTCCTTACTCTCAAGCATGAAATATATTGTCATTTGTGAAAGCTTAATCAATTATGATTAACTTGTTATTGAGCATGTTTTGAATTTTGTGCTTAAGGGTCGAACAATTCTCTATATCATGTCTAGTAGCTCCTGAATGATAAGCACATCTATGGTCTGCCCTATAAAATTTTCTCAAAGGATTGACTGGTCTTCCTTTTATATGATGAAGCACACCCGCTACTTTCCACCTTTCATAAAGCTAGATTTTGGATTCCTTCAATGATGTAAATACTTTGGGAGGCTTTATAAATCTTAGATGAGAGAATTTTTTTTGATTGGCATGGTGATTTCCTTATATCTTCTGTGGAATAGCTCTGAAAAAAGACACTTCTTCTTCTTCCTCCTTTGACCCTTTCACACCACTAGTTTCGATGATTCATTCATTAACTTATAATGTGAATTTTCTAGTCTTGAATCCATCCTCTAAAGCTTCTCCTACCTTGATGATATCAATGAACTTTTGTCCTATCATACCTAACATCCTTTCATAGTATTCAGGATTTTGAATAAGAATAAACATTTCAATAATTTCACATTTAGATATTGGAGGTTGAACTCTTGCAGCCTCTCTTCTCCAACGAAGAATGTAATCTCGATAGTTTTTCATAGATTTTTGCTTGATCTTCTCTAAATAGTAGTGATCAGGGGCGATTTCTATGTTATGTCCAAATCTTTCAACAAAATCCTTTGCAAGTTCCTTCCAACTCAACCATTGTTTTAACTCTTGTGAGGTAAATAACTCCAAGGCTTCTCCCTTGAGATTTCGGCTAAAAAGGTGCATTAAAAGTGATTCATTCTCTCTAATCCGCATTAGTTGATTACAATAAACTTTCAAATGAGTCAAATGATTGCCAGTTCAATCAAAAATGTCAAACTTTGGTACCTTAAATTCTTTTAGAAGGTCTAAATCAGGATGGATGCATAGGTGTTCATAATTTAGCCTTGCAACATCTGAGTTTAATGTCTCCTAAGTTACACCTCCTTTTTTAGGATAAAGTGGTCATTGTCCAGAAATAGAATCTTACTAAGGTTAGGGTCGAACCCAAGGGAATATGTAGACTTAAGAGAATTAAAGTAATGCAACTTGAGTGATTAACCAACTTACTTCCCCCAAAGAGAAAAGGGGGTGGGGGTTTGCAATAATTAGTAGAAAAGTAAACCAAACTAAGGCAGGAGTTAAATCAATATGGAGAGAAACTAGGGTATTGTATTCACCATGATTTCCTAACTTAGTATCACCTGATAACCTAATTCTTTTCTAGTGTGTAGCATGCATGACAGTAAGTTAAGTTCACCAAACCCTTTGGTCCAGGTGAGAGGTGAATTTCACTACGTGACTTGGCCCATCTCTGCAGTGTGCACTACTAACCCTTACCTATTAGTCCTAGTACAACCTCTCCTTGGCCCAGTTTGGTTGATTAGACGAGAACACATCAATCTAATCCTGTTAATTAATCACTTTTCCTATTCATTACTATCTTGGTCCAGTCAGTAACACGAGGCGGGTTCTAATGTTGGCCACTACTAGAAAACATGCAAATAGAAGAGAGTTAATTAATACATGCATGCCCACTTTTCAAGAATTATGAATTATCTGGTTTTACCTTGTTAGTTCTTCATGGTTTCCACAATCCTAGTTGTCGATTTAGCTACTCGTGATTTGTGTAGATGCAAGACTTATGAATTAGAATTATATAATAGAACACTTACATAATTGAATTAAGAACAAGCAAATCCAACTTCAAAGAGAATCACAAGATTAAAGATCAAATCAAAGTACAAGTGTTTCTCAAAACTCTCCAATGTTATCTCACTTTTTTCTCTCTAATTCTCGACTTCTCTGTGTGCTATGCGTAAAATTAATGAAAATAACCTAAAAATCTATTTATAATATTTAAAATACAAGTCCTAAACACAATAGGATATCTGGGTCGGCATGCCTCGCAAATAGGTCTATGTGTTATATTACATTCCACGGCCCATAGTCGGGGTCTCGTACAGTGTTGGTAGAAAACTGGACTTCAAGTGTTCGACACCCCTTTATGACCCATAAAGTAGTTTACGACCCGTAGGGGGTTTTATCTGATGAATCTTCAGAAAGTCTCTCATCTGTGATCCTCAAGGCACGAACCATGTTCTACGACTTGTAAATCAATCGATGATCCATTTGCATATTCATAGAATCAACTTCAAAAAATTAGCCCCTCACTGAAATTATCCATGAAACCAGTTCACGACCCATAGAGTGAACTACAGCCCGTAAATGGTCTCATACTGTATCAAAATTAGCAACTTCTGTACTTTCTTCCCAAAATGAAGGCAACCCTGGAATCCTGCAAATATAACACAAAAACACATAAAACTAACTTAACATCACATAGAGAACACAAAAAATTCCAAGTTTTAAGCATCAAAAGTGTTGTATTTTGATAGAACATAAACACCCTCAACTTAAAATTATTGCCTCTCCTCAAGTGACGGACTCAATCTATATAAGTAACACAGTAACACAAACCTCAACCCAATGGCATACATCACATCAATCATAAACTCAGATACCCATACCACTTTTTCAAAACAGAATCAGATAGCCATCTAGCAAACCAATACAGACGAGTGTATATGACAACACAACTATGATAAGTGAGGTACTATCAACAATCCAGAATCACTAAATATGTCTAATGCTAACAATGTAATGCAAGTGCCCTCATAAAACGAAGTCCTATATTTGTCTCCCAATGATATTTTCATGTATAATCCTGGGACTATGCAAAATCACTCACTCTCACAAAAGATATTCATGCATCATACCTAATACTAGAGGCTTGCCCCTATACTTATGACTAAGACCTTCAACTACTTGGACTAGAATCACTTTAGGACTTTCTAGCTTGTAACATAGGCTCAGAGGGCTTTAGTATAGTATTTTGGGAACATAGTGACTAAAGACCCTCCTTGACACTGCATTTTCCTACACTTTTGCCCTACTAACTCTGTTATTTTCCATCTCATTCTACTTTTCTCCTATTTCAAGCTTTTCTGTGTGCTCTCTTTTTATTTTTCAGCCTTTTGTCTTGCTTTTACACTTCATTTTTCTTTTTAACTCACAACCAACGCATCACTTATTTTTCTTGCACTCAATACATGATTTTTCTCCTTTTCTCTATATCACTAACTCCTCCTCACCTCCCCTCTTTTTTTGTGTTTCATGCTTACACTAGTCACCCTTAACTTAGGCTTTTAATCTGAGTTGAGGTGCACAATATCCATCCTTAAAACCAGGGCCACTTTTGGTAGCCACCCTCAGCATAGGATTTTTACTTTAGTCAAGGTGCACAATGTTCAAGGAAGGACTAGGGCTAATTTCAGGATTTTACAACTAACAAGGCTAGGTTGATTAGGTGTTAGCAAAGAATAGGTATATGTTAGGCTCAAACGTTGGGAATAAGGGATATACTACAATTTTGGTTAGTCATTTAAGCTAAGTGGGCTTTTAACAACAATGGCCTAAGATCCTTCCCTAATATAATTGATCTACAGTCTAGCTTAAAGTAATAGGGCAAGTTCTAAATTAGCACACAACACATGAATTTAGCAACTTAAGCTTACACTCACATAGTCTTGACTACGTTATCAACAAAAAACTCTCAAATCAAGCTTTTTATCTCAATTTTCCTTACTTATTAGAACAAACATTGTCAATACACCTAAGTATGCATGGTTGTAATCTAACTAACAAATCAAAATTTTTGGTGAGTATCATTTTTCAAACAAAACACAAAACATGCTATATGCCACATGTATTAGTACTATGTGCTACAAATACTACCTAAAACATCTTAAACGTGTCTGTTCAACAGAAAGTAAATATCGATGGGGGAAATGAACATATGCAACAAAAATTTGAGGACAAAAAATTGGGGTAGTTATAGACCCAATCTGCTCAGACTTCCCTGAGGCCCATAAATACCCACACCCCCATTGAAAAAGAGGTGCATTATCCCTAATGCACACAATCAAATCAAAACAAAGTATAAAGGATAAAAATCATATATACCTTGGCGCCTAAGCGCAGGTTTGTGGCTGAGTCTGACCATCCTCGACTGCGTAGTGGTCTCTTCAGTAGCAGCACTTTATCCGGAGGGGCTAGCATCCTTCACCCTCTCGAGTTCTCAAACCCGTCATCTCTTCTCCTCTTATCTCGACTCTCTCAAGACAAACTCGAGCTCTTCCTACTCTGTAAGCCTCGCACATGAGCATACAACATCTGGATCATCATTCTCTGTGCGGGGTCTTTTCCTGTAGGAGCCTTAGGAGCAAAAAAATCTACCACTGGTATCGAGACTGTGGTCTCTGGTAGTGTTATCGGTGCTGCCAGTGCTACTACCATATTGGCCCAAAGTTGCTGGATCTCCGTCTGGATAGCCGTCAAGTATGTTAGTCAGGCCGAGTTCAAGCTCTATTGTACCCTCACCTCAAAGGCGTCAATGCGGGCATCCACGGCAGAGAGACAATCCTAAATAATAGTGATCATGTATGCCTGCATGTGACCCTCCAAGTCTTAAATCACTTAGCGGACACATGGCCTAATCTGCTGAACTAGCTGAATCAATTATGACTCAACATGTGATAACCTCTGCGCCATGGCATGTATAGACACGATGGACATGTAAACCATACCCATAGGTGTAGCCTATGATGATGCAACATATGGTGCAAGAATAGAAGTAGTAGGTTCGCTCTCCTCATCTACCTTAGGCTACGGGGACCTATCCTCAGTAGTAGCAATAGTGATGGTAGTGGTGTGTGCAACCTCAGGCGGTGGCACTGGGGTGAACATCTCTAGCATAGGAGTAAGTTGGTCTTATGCTTACTAGAGTGCCACCTGGTTCTCCTCAATCGTCACGCCTCAAGCCTAGGGCCTTGACATGACACGATGCATAGGGAACCCGAAAGGACTCCAAATAAGCCACCTAACATCATTGCACATCCTTGGTTGCGAAAGCAATAAAATGATAAAGAGATAATAAATAAGGATAACCAGGGCTAAGGGACATCTTTCATATTATAAACATCAAGAGTCAAGAGAGAGTTATGCTCATAAAATTATACATAACATGTCCAACAACACCTCTAACCAGAAAACTTAGCAGGGGCCAAGACAAGAGACCGGTCCTACTTTTCTCCTATTTCAAGCTTTTCTGTGTGCTCTCTTTTTATTTTTCAGCCTTTTGTCTTGCTTTTACACTTCATTTTTCTTTTTAACTCACAACCAACGCATCACTTATTTTTCTTGCACTCAATACATGATTTTTCTCCTTTTCTCTATATCACTAACTCCTCCTCACCTCCCCTCTTTTTTTGTGTTTCACCATTATCCCCAGAATGGAGGACTCACCAACTAGCTTTAGAGAGATAGTACTAGCCACATGGAGGAGGATGATCAAGTGGGGCTCTGGTTCCTACATGATAACATCATGTAGGCATAGAGTATGCAGTAGTACATTTGAATGTACTAATTATGTAGGATGCAATGCAAAAAGAGATAGATATCATAACCAAAATGCATAATAGTAAGCAATAGATAGCATATTAACAATATGGCATGTATGATCAATGCTTGAGTAAACATGCTTACATAGAATATAATACAAAGTGTAAGAAGAGACCATCATTATAGAACTCGTACAAACCCCTTTGGTTGGTTGGTGGATAGTCGCACCCTACCACCCCTGGTGATTGAGGAACTAACCCCTCAACTCAGTTACCTAGGTATAAACCCCTTAATTGGTTGGTGGATAGTCACACCCTACCACCCCTAGTGATTGAGGTACTAAACTCTCAACCTGGTTATCAAGGCACAACCCCTTGATTAGTATCGAGGTACAAACCCCTCGACATAGTTACCCAGGCTCTTAACCCCCTGAGTAAGGCATGGTCACATTCTAACACTATATATGAGAATATCATATAGATATGTTCCTTTCATAATCATGAAGTCATTCAACCCATAAGACATATATTAGACCTTCAATTCCTTAAAATACATTAACCAGATATTTTATCAAACACTTGGCGGGTGTGTAGTACTAGTATAAAACTATATAATTCAAGAGTGGAATCATGCTAGAAAATTCAATGTAAAACAATCAATAGATACTTGCTAACACCCTCAAGCAATATACATCAAAACCCTTCATCAAATCTCATAATAGATCTTAGATTCATAACTTAAAACATGCTAAAACAATCATAATTTCATGAAACCCCAACATAGTATGCAGTGAAATTCATAATAAGTAAGACTCATGTGTAAATCAAATTTAAATCCTGCAATTTTAGGTAAAAAAAAATCTTGGGCATCATGGGTGAAAGGAACCCATGAAAAAAATCCACATACCTTAACTTTGGAGAATCCTTGAAGAAGATTGGAGATGGAGACTAGAAGTTTAAATGAGAACCTTAAGATCCGGATGAGTTTTGAGACTTGAAATTTGGAGGTGAAATATTGTGTAAGTGTTTGAGAGAGTATTTGGGAATGTCTTGCCTGATACGAGGGTGAAATAAGGCCAAGTGTAGGTATTTTCATGCATGAGAACACTTAGGCCCAAGATCCAAAAGTCTTGGACTGAGATAGAAAAACAGTGCACAAAAATGCACAGTAGCACGCCCTTGGCAAGTCGCGCTAGGGGCGCAGATGCACACTGGAAATCACATTTTTATGATTTTTAAATTTTGTTATGATTGTTCCTAAATCAGGGTTAGACCTATTTCCCACTAAATTTGACCCCCTGAACAAGCATATGAAGTTGAATTTTCGATATCATGCACAAATTTTGAGACATATGGAAATTACGATTTCAAGCATATTTGAGGCACATTTTAGGCACTTTTTGGGGTCGTTTCATCAACCTTGATCACACTGGCATCCAAAGTGCATTGGGCCTCGATTAGTGAGTCCAACTTATTTAAGCTCTCCACTCTCGACTCTAGACAGAGCTTGTATATCAAGCAAGGAAAAGGGATGGAGGTGGACCTCTTCAGGACGGCCTCGTGAATCTGTTCAGCAATGAGGCGGGCCTAATCAATCTCATAACCAGCTAAGATGCTGCCAACTAGCACTACACACTCTGGAATCAAGGTATTATCACTAAGAGTCGGCTGGATGCATGATAGTATAACTGCCCACCAAACCTTGGTGAGAAACTGAGCGAAGCCATGACAATAGGCTACGAGTGTGTGGAGACCCATGTAGCTTTCAGACCCTGCTCAGCAATATACTCAGCCACATATCTCATCAAGCTGGCTCTGTGCTCAATATCTCTCATCGCTAGTAGGTCTATCGTCTGCCCTACTCTATAGTTGAGCTCTGGTGTGGATTTAGGGGTAGGGAACTCTTGCCCAAATAGTATGCTACGGATGGTGGTCTCTGAAATATCCACTTGCCAGCCCCTCACTCTAGTGTCGATCAGTCTGGGCTAAGTGAGGGGCTTCTTTACCTTGGGAAGAGTACTGTGAATAGTGGCTACATAAGACACATAGAACCCCCTTACCATAGTCAGAGAGTATCGCCCCGGGTGATTAGGTCAGCCACTGGAGCCCGTATCTGATTATCGTGTCCTGGAGACTAGAGATATAGTCAAGTCTATCTGGGATGACTTAGGGCTCCTTATAAATAAAGCAGGTTAGCTTGCTTCACTCTATATTCTTCACATCCTCCATATAAATATCTCATATGCCCTCAATGCAACATCGACTAGTAAGCGCATCTGGTGGAGTTGTTGATGATCAAGGTACTACAGAGGACCACGTCTCTGACCTATCGCCAGAGCTTGACTCAGAGTTTGACTCCTCTCTAGATGGATTCTTCTGAACAGAATCACTCCTGTCGTGGCCTCCTTCATCAGACCTAGGAGTGCGGACGATAAGAGCCAGAGTATGCGTAGCTCTGGCAGCAGTTCTAGTTTGAGGTCTAGCAGCCTCTGGGTCCGGATGGATGCTAAGTTCCTCTATTGAACCACTCAGTGTAGGGGGCTACTCATCCTCCGAGGGCTCATCTCTGAGCCTTCTCTGTGGGGCCTTGATCTCGTCATAGTTTGCTTTCGAGGCCATATTACCTGAAATATGAACATTTATGCGCCTTGGTTAGCCCCATAGATCAAAACATGAAATGCAAAAACAATTCAGACTGAGTTGCAGAAGAGCATAGGAAAGCAACTTTATGAGTCATAGTAGATACTACGAGCCATAGAGGGCTCTCATAAAATAGTGGTCACAGAATTGTTTGCTCACTGGAAAAGTCTACAAGACCAGGTATGACTCATAAAATGGTTTACGAGTTATAGACTGAGTCGTAGAGTTTTCCAGTGTCTAAATTTATTTTGGGTAGGGATTCACGAGACATGTTATTAGTCATAAAGTATTCTACGACTCGTAGAAGTTCTCATCTGATGGGTACTCAAAAACTTCAGGTTTCTAAAATCTTGTATGAGGAGTAATTACGACTCGTGGAATGTTCCACGGGCCGTAACAGCCACTCGTAGACCAGGAAACTCAATCACCTAAGTTTCTAAGTCCATAAAAAATGGACCCCATATGACTTATCAATCTTATTCTAACAGCATCGAAGCAACGCGCACACAGCCACAAGATATTTATCATACCAACCAATACTCCAACATGATAATTAACATATATACCCCATCGAAAATAATTGAGCATGTTTCCCCAACCCTTCTGACAACTTATGAACGATTTAACAACAAAATTATGCACCTATGTCATCACCCACCAAATTACACACACAATCAACTCATTACAAATGATGGGTGATTCAATAGGTGCCAAAATGTATTATTCGAATCATACAATTAATGCAACTACACCCAAGACCAGATTTAGACACATATTTCAAGAATGGACAACCATAATTTAATTATCAACATGTCAATTGCACATATGGATTTGTGTCTAACACTACTATTCCCAACATAATTTCTCAATTTAATAATACAAACATAGGCAAATTAATGGCTTTCATAATTTCCTCCTTTAGGCTCCATCCAACCATTCCTGCTTTAGTCCTCCACTCATTCTCTTTCTCGTCATGGTGGTTAGATTCAGTACATGTAGGATAAGGAGGGTATGATTTATGAAAAGTAACCTTTGAAAGCATGGGTTGAATAATAAGTAGATTTTGGGTATTTTGAATAGGAGCACAATGTGCGATAGGTAATGTATGAGAATTGTTGATATTTGAATTTTGGGGAAAAGGTGGTGTATACGTAATTTCAAATGTTTCATTGCTCCCCTAAAAAGTATATTATACAAACTTTATAAATAAGTTGAATGGGGATACATAATATGGGAAAAGGGGATACAGTCCTAAGCTAAGCCATTGTGAAAGATCGTTTCTTCTTGGACTTCTTAGCATCTCTGAATGTCTTTGGATGATGTAGTACCGCGCGAAGATCCTTCTTAAACTAAGCTATTAAAATAAACTTCTAACCCCAAGAACAATGGTTTGTCAAACATCATATATATCCTTCAAATATAAACACATAATATGATTTTGATAAACTTACAGAAATGCCTATATTTTATGGGTTATGATATTTCTCTAACTACATTTATTATAATTACCTTTAATAGCTACAAGTTATATGGAAAAGAAATACAAAAATACGGGCAATTAATTTAGTATTTTAATGTTAGTATATACTATGTATATGTTATTAAGGAAAGTAGATAACCTTTTTTTTAAACAGTAACAACGAATTACATTAATTAGGTTTTCTCATTTTGAATTGTCAATCTTCCCTTTATTATATTAAATATTATTATACAATTTTAATTTTAAAGCTAAATTTGCTTATATTTAAGTGTTTTTATTTTAGTCAAGCAAGTTGTATTTTATTCTTATTAGTAAAAATTGTCAATTTTTTTATTATACCGAACGCATTAAAATCTCATGTTATATCCATTGATGTATGATTTAATTGTTTTCATTTGATTCAAGCATGTTGTTATATTCACTTTTTTTTCGTGAAATATATCAAGTCTTGTTGTATATTTAAATACGAAATGTATATGGATATAATTATCTAACAGTTGATTAAATATAATTGAATACATTGAATATTTTCCATACATAACTACAGTAATACCAATAAAATACAATAAAAATTAAAAAAATATTCAAATGACAATCAATAAGCTAGAAACCTTCCACGACAGATTGTTGCAGTATGAAAAGATAATTTAATTAAAATCAATTTTGGTTAATTGAAATCAATTTTGGGTAGAAAATGAAAGTAGAATTGATTTGATTTGAAATTAGTAAAGAGAGAAAAGATAAGGAAGGAGAGAGAGAGAGAGAGAGAGAGATTGAATATGACTAGACATTTGCCTGATATATATGCTAAGTATATATATATAATTAATTTTTTGCTATAAAATTGATAATATAGCTATGAACAATAATAATTTTAAATTATAGTTGAATATCCTAAATAATAGTATATGTTTGCTCAGTAGTGTAGTTTTTCCTATGATTTTCTCATTGGTCATGGGTCAAATAGACTCAAGGTGGCTACGAATAGGCCCAATACTTCTTGGGTATTGGGTCAACCTAAGCAAATGCTCCTACAGGGTTTGGATTTAGCTCTACTTTATGTGGACTAAGAGTGGGCTTCATTTTTATAGTGAACCGGTGACCCAGGTGGACAACCTGAGTTGGAAAAGTTAACGACCATAGACCGTTCGAGGTCAACTCACTTCATTATGGTACCTCGATGGAAATTTTGGATTAAATGGTTGCGACCCGCATAACTGTAATGAGTGGAAAAGTAAAAAAAATGTCAAGTGGCGAAAGACGTTATGCATGACATGATAGTTTATAATTCGAAATTAAACATATAAAGCACGGATAAAAAAAATAAAATTACTAACTATTACAATTCAAATAGTTAACGAATAAACCTAATCTAATAGTTAGAACCTAAATTAAATTTCTCAGCAGAGTCGCCATTTCTGTTAATTTGGAAAAAATTGATTATTTTCGAAAAATGAGTTTAAGACTTAATTAATTTAAGTAAAACTAGTTTTTAAAAAAAAAAGAGTCATCATTTCTGTTAATTGAAAAAAAGGAGGGTTATTTCCAAAAAAATCAGTTTCATACTTAATTAGTTTAAGTCAATCCAATTTCGAAAAAAGATAGAGTCCCTATTTAATTTTTTAAGAAGAAGTTAAGAAAACTTTAATTTTAAGATTTCAACAAAAAAAAAATTTAAAATTTTAGAGAAAATGGGTAAGGGTCCGATTTCCACTTTAAGAAGAAGTTAATCACTCAAAATGGCCGCTAACATGTGATTAACCGATAATTAAAATTATTTGACTAACTTTTTGAAAATTAATTTAAAAAATTACACTTGAAAAATCTAAGTGAAGAATTATTATTTCTAAAAAAAAATATAAGTCTAGCCAAAATTGCATAACTTTGACAAACTTAAAAATAAAGGGTGGAGGTTTTGGGTTGCTAAATTTTAAACTTTACCAAATTGACTAAGTATAAAAAAGAGGGAAAATTCATAAATAATTTCAAGACAAAACATTTGGACCATTTTAAATGAGTAAAACCTTTTTGAAAGAACACTTGAAATAAAAGAAAAAGGCTAGAAATACTTTTGAAAATAAGTAGTAACTTAAAAACTTTAAAGAATTTCTACAAAATTAAATTGCGTCAAAATGACTAACACTAAAGAAATTCCGAAATCATTTAAATAAAAATTAACACAAGTCATTTGACTTTGGGGAATTTAATTAAATTAAATTGAAACAACAAAAATGTTAGAGTTAGTAAAACACAAACAAACACAATAAAATAATGAATAAGAAATAACTTAAAATATTGGGTTTGGCAGACCCAATTCTAACTTGTCCTAATTCTAAAAAGGAAAAATCACATAACTATCTCATATTTAGAAAATATTTACCACTTATGGCAACATAATTTTTTAACCATATATAGCAAATTGATTAAATTGTTTAATATTTCTGTTAAAATTCACTCAATTCTCTCCAATCTCCCATTTTGCTATCTTTTCCTATAGACGGTAATAAAACAAAATTATATACAATTTTGATAAATATTAATTAAAAGGCCTTCACTTAGATAATTTTTCTTTCTAAAAATAAATTTGGACCTGTCTACCCCTTTTTAAATTTCCTGGTGCATATTTATGGGCTCTCAGACCCCCATTTGCTGCACTCCTTTGGACCTCTGGTCCAATTCAAATACTCCTTTATATACACTAGATGTATATTAATGTATACAACCTGTTTTCCAGCTTACTACATCCTGAAAATCACTTCTTTTCGCTTGAAAATGATGGTTGACTCGAGATGAGAAATTAACTCAATGTGCAGGCATGGAATCCAAAATGGACTCGGAGGATATCACAAAAGAGAAAAAGTGGACATTATTAATTACTCAGTCCAAAACACGTATCGAACCAGTGAAGTCAAAAAGAACAAGGTAGAGGAGCATAGTTTTAAGCCATCATGCAATTTGAATACCTTTGAGCACTCATTTGCTCATGAACAGTAACATGATCGCAGGAAGAATAATATAAGATATTAACTCTTGATTCTTAGGCATTTGCTCATAATAATACCATGACAAATAGAACATGTAATGACACCCTTACATTCGTAAAACAGAGGTACGCAGCTTAATACATACAAAGGATATTAATCATGTATTCACGAAAAAACTTAGCTGAAACGCCCCAAAATTTGTGCTTCGGAATGCCCATAATCGTAATTTATATATGTCTCAAAATTCGTGTGTAATATCAAAAATTCGACTTCATATTTTCGATCAGGGGGCAAAATTGAGTGGGAAATGGGTATAACTCAGATTTTAGAAGACCCGTAGCGAAAAATAATTTTTGCTAATTTACAATTTCTAGAGAGCATCCGCGCGCGGATCAGTGTTATTTGTTCCTTGGCGTTGGGTCTGCGTCGCGGACCAGATGTGGACTAGTACAAAAATTTCCCTGATTTTTCTTATGCGCCCAAGGGCATTGGGTTCATAGCCCCATGCCCACTTATGCATAAAAACACTCATACTTAGCCATTTTTCAACTCTATATCACTCAAAACCTTCACAAAAACCTCTCCAAGACTTAACCTAATATCTCATTCAAATTTCAAGGGCTTCAAGCTTAACTTTGGAACTTAAGGATTCTCTTCAAGCTCCAATCCTTCAAGCTCAACTCAAGAAAATCCAAGCTTGAGGTATGTGGGTTTCATCCATTGGGTCTTTTCACCCATGGAGCCCAATCGTCCTTTTTATGAAAATTGCATGTTTTCAAGTTGAATCATCTATGGGTATCTCTTATTATGGATTATGGATATAAATTTTTTTGGGGTTTTATGAAATGTTCATTGATTATACATGACTATCTATTTCAAGCTTATACCATGAATTGGTTTTATCCATTGAGATTATGCATGTTTTGAGCTATGAAACTATGATCTATTATAAGATTTGATGATGGATTTCAAGGTACCCTACATGAGGGTTTTACCATATGTTGGTGGGTTAATTTGCATTGAGTTTTCTCATATTATTTCACTCTTGAATTGGATGATTTTGAACTAGCATTTTGAATCCACCAAGTGTTTGATAAAATGTCATGACAAGAATTCTCAAGTTATTGATGATCTATTACATGATTTATAAGTCAAGTGAATATATGATGATTAAGGGCTTTCAAGTATACATTGAACTCATGAAAAGTATCTATTACATCGTAAGTAGACCACACCTTGTTGAAACGATACCAAAAAGTGCCCAAAAATGTGCCTCAAAGATACCCAGAATCGTAATTTCTATGTATCTCAAAATCTGTGCGTGATCTTGAAAATTCGACTTCATATTCTTGTTCAGGGGTCAAAATTGAGTGGAAAATGGGTCTAACCCCAATTTAAGAGCAGCCGTAGCAAAATTTAAAAATCGCAAGAATGCAATTTTCAGAGAGCTAGCGTGCCTCTGGCATGACACGCCTTGGGCGCGCCAATGTGTATTTTTGTGCTAGTCTTTATCACTTTGGTCCAAGGCTTTTGGGTCTTGAGCCTAAGCCTTCCCATACGTGAAAATACCTATACTTAATCATATTTCACCTTCATAGCATACAAGACATCCCAAATACTCTCTTAAACACTTAGACAATATTTCACCTCACAATTCAAGTGTCCAAATCCCTTCTGGATCTCAAGGAATTCATCCAAGCTTCAAGTCTCCTTTCAAATCTTCTTCAAGGAATTCTCCAAAGTCAAGGTATGTGGGTTTCATTCATCGATTCCTTTCACCCATGAAACCTAAGCTTCCTTTTTACTTAAATTGCATGATTTTAAGTTGATTTACTTATGGGTCTTAGTTACTATGAATTTGACTATGAACTATGTTCTAGTTTCATGATATTGTGATTGTTTTAGCATGTTTTGAGCTATGAATCTAAGATCTATTGTCGGATTTGATGAAGGGGTTTGATGTATATTGCTTGAGGGTGTTATCAAGTATTGATGGATGGTTTTACATTGGATTTTCTTGCATGATTTCACACACTAGCTCTACACACCTGTCAAGTGTTTGATAAAATATCTGATTATGGTTTCTTGAGGAATTGAAGGCCCAATGCATGTCTTATGAGTTGAATAACTTTATGATGATGAAAGGAATTTATGTATATGATATTCTCCTATATAGTGTTGGAAAATTGACCATGCCCTACTCGGGGGGTTATGAGCCCGAGTAACCATATCGAGGGTTTTATACCTTGATAACCAGGTTGAGGGGTTTGTACCTTAATCACCAGGGGTGGTAGGGTGCGATGATCCACCAACAAATCAAGGGATTTGTACCTTGATAACTGGGTTGAGGGGTTTGGACCTCAATTACCATAGGTGGTAGGGGGAGATGATCCACCAACAAATCAAGGGATTTGTACCTTGATAACTGGGTTGAGGGGTTTGGACCTCAATTACCATAGGTGGTAGGGGGAGATGATCCACCAACAATCAAGGGGTTTGTACCTTGATAAACTATGAACTCTATAATGATGGTCTCTTCTTGCACATGTATAATGTTCTATGTAAGCATGATTTAATTCAAGCTTCTTTCATGCATACTATATTGTTATATGCTACTCATTGTCGATGCTTATGCATTTTGATTATGTTGTTCATCTCTTGTTGCATTGCATCCTACATACTTAGTACATTCAAACGTACTAACGCACACTATATGCCTACATCATGTCACCATGTAGGAACCGGAGCCTCTCTTGAGCATCTTTCTCCACATGGCTAGTATGATCTATCTTAAGTTAGTTGGTGAGTCCTCTATTCGAGGGACAATGAT
The DNA here is from genome assembly GCA_000787875.1 of Solanum virginianum. Lineage (NCBI taxonomy): Eukaryota > Viridiplantae > Streptophyta > Magnoliopsida > Solanales > Solanaceae > Solanum > Solanum virginianum. The sequence goes on from DF359334.1 coordinate 68,803, forward strand.
TACACTCTTATGCTATGTATTTAAGACTCTCTTTTCTTGATATATGTTTCTTATTGACTATGAGGATGAGCTCGATTGCTTGTCTTGGCCCCCGCTAAGTATCTATGTAGTAGAGGTATTGTTGGATATGATGTGTAATTATGCTATAAGTCTTGACTCTCTTGTCTCTTAGATTTTATATTGTGAAAGCTTTCCTTTAGACCCTTTGCCCTATTTCTAATTCAAGTATGTTGTTTAATTGCTTCCACGATCAATGATGTATAATGATATGTTAAGAGGATTATTTGGGATCTCTTCGGGTTCCCCATTCGTCATGTCATATCTAGGCCCTAGGCTTGGGTCATGACAAACTTGATATCAGAGCACTAAGTTGTTAATGGTCCTTAGTATCCAACACACCGCGTCAATTAGAGTCCTATTCATGGTTGTGTTGTGCACCACAATTATGAGTAGCAAGCTATGAGACGTTTTAGGGAATGTTTCCCTTCTTCTTGATCTATGTCGTGCTGTAGAAGTTAGGTGAGTTTTCCCTCTCAAATGTTCTTCGTCATGTTGTTTGAAACAAGGGTCTAAGAGTGTGAGGGAATATGTCCTCAAGTTCAATCAACTCTCTAAATATGCTTCCCACTTGGTTGCCGACCCAAGGTCTAGAATGAACAAGTTCGTGATGGGTGTATCCAATTTGGTGAGTGAGGAATGCTGGTCCGCTGTATTGATTAGTGACATAGATTTGTCCCATTTAATGACCTATGCCGAACAAATGGAGAAGAAAAAATTGAGAAAGAGGAGTAATGAGGCCAAAAGGGCCCGTTTTGAGGGAATATTCCAAAGTCAAAAGGGTGGTCAGTTCTATCAAGGCTAAGGGTCTTCTTATGCTTCTAATAGGGGGTTTGCCAATGACTTCCCAAGGGCCCAAGGTGTTGGTGGTGTGGTCCTAATAATGTGTGTTCAAAATATGGTAACGTTTGTCAATGACTTCCCAAGGGCTGAAGGTGTTGATGGTGTGGTTCCTAATAATGTGTGTTCAAAATATGGTAAGGCTCATGGGGGCCCATGTTTGAAAGACACTAATGCATGTTATGGATATGGGGAAGTGGAATCTTAAGATTTTTATTCAAGCTTCAAGTCTCCATTTCCAATCGTCTTCAAGAAATGCTCCAAAGCTAAGGTATATGGCTTTCAACCATTGGGTCCTTTCACCGTCACAAAAAGATTAATTGTCCTCGTAACCACAACAAGGGTAAGGAGGTCCGTCCACAAGTTGTAAATGCGGTGCCTTTGGGGAGAGGTGGCCAACAAGGTGGTGCCCCAAAGTACAATTAGTTTTATGCACTCTAAGGGAGGCAAGGGATTGAGGAGGTTCTCGATGTCGTCACCAGTATGTTAAAAGTTTTTGATTTTGATGTGTATATATTGATTGATCCGGGTGCTACTCTTTCTTTTATTACCCCATTTGTTTCCAAAAAGTTTCATGTTGAGCCTGACTTATTGTGTGAGTCTTATGAGGTGTCTACTCCTATTGGTGCATCTATTGACCTAGAAAGGTGTATAGAAATTATTTCGTTTGCATTTTGCATAAGATATTGCCTTGTGATCCTGTTTAATTGGAAATGGTGGATTTTGATATCATACTTGGGATGGATTTGTTGCATGCATACTACGCCTCTATTGATTGTAGAACCTGTAGGGTCAAATTCCATTTCCCAGATGAACTTGTCCGTGAGTGGGAGAGCCATGATGTGGTGGTCAATGATAGGTTCATCTCTTGCATTAAAGCCAGTAAGTTGATCTCTAAAGGGTGTCTCATCAATAACTTAATAGGGTCACCATAAAGAATAAGTATCCTCTTCCAAGGATT
>DF359334.1:78011-88023 GCA_000787875.1 Solanum virginianum
AGGACCACCTCTACTCAACGGGACTGCATTAGCACCCCAGACCTTGCCACGATTTCTTAGGTAATCTACTTCTTGTGACAAGCTCCCCACATTCATAGCATGCATTAGAAACCCTCAAACATGGGCCTCCATAGCTTCTCCCATATTTGGGGCATATATCATTAGAAATCACCCTACTAATACCTTGTGGCCTAGGGAGGTCATTGGCAAACCCCTTATTAGTAGCATGAGGAGGCCCTTGGCCTTGACGAAATCTAGCACCCTTGCAGAACTTGCCCTCAAATCGAGCTCTCTTGGCCTCATGGCCCCTTCTCTTTTCTACTCTTCTATTTGCTCGGCATAGGTCATTAACCGAGATAAATCCATATCACTAATAAGCAAGGCAGACCCGACATTCTTCGCTTACCAAGTCGAAAACCTCCATAACAAACTTATTCATCCTTGACCTAGGATCGTCAACCAAATGAGGAGCATACTTTGAAAATTGATTAAATGTGAGGGCATACTCCCTTACACTCATAACACCTTGTTTCAAGTTCATAAACTCAACCTACTTTGCTTCCCTAAGCTTAAGAGGGAAGAATCGATTAAGGAAGGCCAATTTGATTTCCTCCTAAAGCACCACATAGCCATTACCCTTCTCATCCTTCTATTGGTCAAACCAAATTTGGGCCACCCCTTTGAGTTGGCACGCCACCAACTTCGCCTTCTCATTTGACCCAACACCCATGATAGACAAGATTTTATAGATCTCATCAATAAACTCTTGTGGATCTTCTTCCACCTTGGACCCATGGAAAATCGAAGGATTCATCCTTATGAAGTCTCTTACCCTAGCTCCCGAAATATTAGCATGAGGGGCCTAGGCCCTTTGTTGGACTTGGTTGGCCGCCACTTGGGCAAGCATAGTAAGAGCATCTCGGAGTTCACCATCAGTAGGTTGCTAATTAGGAGTTTTAGCTTATCTTCCTCTAGTATTCGGCATGATCTAGCATAGCAAAGAATAATTGTTAGGGAGAAAAAATTATCACAACTCTATAGCACGACTTAGAACATAAAGAAGGGAAACATTTCTAAAAACACCTCATAGCCTCCTATTCCTAGTCATGGGGCGCTTCACAACCATGAATAGGATCTAATCAACGCGGTGTGTTGGACTATGAGGATTTAACAACCTAGTGCTCTGATACCAACTTTGTCACGACCCAAGCTTAGGGCCTAGATATGACACGATGAATGGGGAAACCCGAAGGAACCCCAAACAAGCCTCTCAACTTATCATTACACATTCTTGGTCGCGAAAACATGTAAAAGGCATAAAACAAGCATAAGGGGCTAAGGGATAGCTTGCCAGAATATCAACATCAAAGAAAAGGAGTCATAGCTCATATCATACATATATAACTTGTCCAACAAATACCTCTACATACATAGATACAGCAGGGGCCAAGACAAAGGAATCGGGCTCACCCTCTTAATCAAGTAGAACATAAGATAGTGTCTCAATACATATGTAAGAGAAAAAACATAAACCAAAGTCCCCGAAATAGAGGACTTACCAACAAACTTGGAATAGCATCGTCTAGCCGCGTGGAGGAGGAGGATGATCAACTTGGTCACCGATTCCTACATGGTGATATTATGTAGGCAAAAGTATACATTAGTACGATGCAACAAGAGATAAGCTTCATAGTCTACATGTACAACAATAGGCAATAGGCATAATATAGCAATATGACATGTATGATAAATGCATAAGTAAAACATGCTTAAGTAATCCATACTCATATAAAACATCATATGTGTAGAAGAGACCAAGCTAGTTATTCAAGGCATAAACCCCTTGGTGGTTTTGTGGTATAAACCCCTCACATGGTTGATGGTAATTACACCTTGCCAACATGGTGACGAAGTATAAATTCCTCGCAAGGTTGATGAGTATAAACCCCCAACATGGTTACTCGGGCTCTTGTCTCCCTGCATCAGGCATGGTCTAATGCAACACTTTATATAGGATTCATCATAGGCTCTAGTGCAATATTATCATATAGGAATAATCATATACATAAGCTCATTTCATCATTAAAACATCATTCATATCATATCTCATGCTTTGGACTTTCATTTCCTCATAAACCAAAACTGAACATTTTATCAAACACCTTGGGGGTTGTAATGGGGGTAAAAGACCATGCAATTTAAAGATGAAATTGTGCAAGAAAATCAATTGTAAAACCATCAATCAACACCTTTCAACACCCTCAAGACATTCACATCAAAACCCCTCACTAAATCCAATATTAGATCCAAGATTTGAATCTCAAAACATGCTAAAATAACCATACTTTCATGAACTAAAAATCATTGTGCAATAAATTTCTCAATATACAAGACCCACATGTAAAATCAACTTTAAATCATATAATATTAGTAAAAAGGAGACCTAGGCACCATGGATGGAAGGACCTAATGGTTCAACACAACATACCTTAGCTTTCGAGAAGTTTTTGGTGAAGGTTGAAGATGGAGGCTTGAAGCTTGAAGAGAATCCTTAGCTTTGGATGAGGATTTTGGGTCTTGAATTTAGGAGTGAAAATATGGGTAAGTGTTTGAGTGAGTGTGGGGAAATGTTTTTGGGAATATAAGGGTGAAATTTGGCTAAGTATAGGTAAAAGCATGTTTGAAAAAACTTAGGCCTAATACTTAGAAAAATCTGGATGGACTAAGAAAACTATGCAGAAAATACACATCTTCGCGTCGCGGAGAGAACGCGGAGGCTCTCTGGAAATCGCACTAAGTAAAATTTCATAATTTGATTCCTTTGCTTTAAACTCGAGGTTAGACCCTTGTCACCCTAATTTGGACCCCCTGAACAAGAATATGAAGTTGGATTTTTGAAATAATCAACAAATTTTTAGATATATGGAAAACAAGATTTTGGGCACTTTCAAGGCACATTTTTGGGCACTTTTTGGGGTCGTTCCAGACACCCATGAATGGTGTGGTTCATTTTAGTAAGAATGGAAAGTTGAGCCCAAGATATTTGGGTCCTTATAGGGTAATGAGGAGGATTGGCAAGGTAGCTTATGAGTTGGAGTTGCCTAGAGAGATGGATTTGTTTCATCCGATGTTTCATATATCCATGTTGAGGAAATGTGTGGGTGAGCCAAATGTTGTTGTTCCATTGGATGTTGTAGGTATAGTTAAATATAACTTGACTTATGAAGAAGTTCTAGTGGAGATCTTAGATAGGCAAGTAAAGAGGTTAAGGAACAAGGATCTTGCTTCAGTTAAGGTCCTTTGGAGGAATCAACGAGTCAAAAGTGCTACATGGGAGGCTGAAGCGGACATGCAAAAATGATATCCTTATCTTTTTCATTCTACTCAAGCCTAAGGTACTAATTCTAAGTCCCCTCCTCAATCACCTTGTTGAGGGATGATATCCTTATCTTTTTCATTCTACTCAAGCCTAAGGTACTAATTCTAAGTCCCCTATGTGATTTCAAACCTTGTCATTTGCATGTATTCATGTTTTATTTTGACAAGTTCATGGTGATTTTACACTTATGTTGAAATTTTTGAAATGATATTTAAATGCATTGCATCCTTATGTGGGATGAAATTTTCATGTTTATGTCTTTCATAAACCTTTCTTTGACATTTGGGGACGAATGTTCAAAAAGGGGGAGATATTGAAATGACCCCAAAAATGCCTAAAAATGTGCCTCGAAAGTGTCCGGAATCATAATTTTCATGTATCTCAAAATTCGTCCATGATATCGAAAATTTGATTTCATACTCTTGTTCAAGGGAAAATTGAGTAAAAAATAGGTATAACCCCGATTTAAGAGCAACCGTAGCAAAATTTGAAAATCACAAGAATGCGATTTCCAAAGAGCTAGCGCGACGTGCCTTGGGCGTGCCAGTGTGTATTTTTATGCTAGTATTTTCACTTCGGTCCAAGGCTTTTGGGTCTTGGGCCTAAGCCTTCCCAAATACTCTCTCAACCACTTAGACAATATTTCACCTCAAAATTCAAGTGTCCAAAATCCCTTCCAGATCTCAAGGAATTCATCCAAGCTTCAGGTCTCCTTTCAACTCTTCTTCAAGAAATTCCCCAAAGTCAAGGTATGTGGGTTTCATTCATAGTTGTTTTCACCCATGAAGCCTAAGCTTCTTTTTTTACTTAAATTGCATAATTTTAAGTTGTTTTACTTATGGGTCTTAGTTACTATGAATTTGACCATGAACTATGTTGAAGTTTCATGAAATTGTGACTGTTTTAGCACGTTTTGAGCTATGAATCTATGATCTATTGTGGGACGTGATGAAGGGTTTTGGTGTATACATCTTGAGGGTGTTATCAAGTATTGATGGATGGTTTTACATTGGATTTTCTTGCATGATTTCATCCTAAATTGCATAGTTTTATACTAGCTCTATGCACCCGCCAAGTGTTTGATAAAATATTCAGTTATGGTTTCTTGAGGGATTAAAGGTCCAATGCATATTTTATGAGTTGAATGACTTTATGATAATTAAAGGAATGTATTTATATCATATTCTCCTATATAGTGTTGGAAATTGACCATGCCCTACTCGGGGGGTTAAGAGCCCGAGTAACTATATCAAGGGGTTTGTACCTTGATAACCCGATTGAGGGATTTGTATCTCAATCACTAGGGGTAGTAGGGTGCAAATATCTACCAATCAAGGGGTTTGTACCTTGATAATCAGGTTGAGGGGTTGGTACCTCAATCATCATGGGTGGTAGGGTGTGACGATCTACCAACCATGTCAAGGGGTTTGTACCTTGACAACCAATTGAGGGGTTTGTACCTCAATCACCATGGGTGGTAGGGTGAGACGATCCACCAACTAATTGAGGGGTTGGTACCTCAATAGACTATGAACTTTATAATGATAGTCTCTTTTTGCACATGTATTATGGAGTGAGACGATCCACCAACTAATTAAGGGGTTTGTACCTTGATAAACTATGAACTCTATAATGATGGTCTCTTCTTGCACATGTATAATATTCTATGTAAGTATGATTTACTTCAAGCATCTTTCATGCATGTTATATTGTTATATGTTACTTATTGCTGATGCTTATGCATTTCGATTATGTTTCTTATCTCTTGTTACACTGCATCCAACATACTTAGTACATTGAAACATACTAATGCATACTCTATGCCTACATGATATCACTATGTAGAAACCGGAGACCCTCTTGAGCATCTTCCTTCACGTGGCTAGTACGATCTATCTCAAGTTAGTTGGTGAGTCCTCCATTCCGGGGACAATGACTACACTCTTATGCTATGTATTAAGACTCTATTTTCTTGATGTATGTTTTTTATTGACTATGAGGGTGAGCCCGGCTTCTTGTCTTGGCCCCCGCTAAGTATCTATGTAATAGAGGTGTTGTTGGATATGATATGTAATTACGCTATGAGTCTTGACTCTCTTGTCTCTTGATTTTTATATTATGAAAGCTTTCCTTTAGTCCCTTTGCCCCTATTTCTAATTCAATTATGTTATTTAATTGCTTTCGCGACCAGTGATGTGTAAAGATATGTTAAGAGGCTTGTTTGGGGCCTCTTCGGGTTCCCTATTTACCGTGTCACGTCTAGGCCCTAGGCTTGGGTCGTGACACTTGTTGAGGGGGTAACATGCCTCAATTACCTTGTTGAGGGGGTGACATGCCTCAATCACCTTGTTGAGGGGGTGACATGCCTCAATCACCTTGTTGCGGGGATGACATGCCTCAATCACCCTTTTGAGGTGTGACATGTTAAACGACCCAAAAAGTACCCGAAAACGTGCCTCGAAAGTGTCCGAAATCCTAATTTCCATATATCTCAAAATTCGTGCGGGATATCAAAAATTCGACTTCATATTCTTGTTTAGGGGGTCATTTTGAGTGGGAAATGGGTCTAACCCCAATTTAAGTGCAAACGCTTAGCAATTTTATTTTTTCAAGTGACGATTTCCAATGAGCTTTTCGCGCCCCGAGCGCAACGCACCAAGGGCGCGCACTATGTTAATTTTGACCCAATTTTGACTTCGGTCTAAGACTTTTAAATCTTGGGCCTAAGCGTTCCCAAATGTGAAGATACCTATACTTAGCCATTTTTTCACACTCATATTATTTTAAACATTTTTCAATACTCATTCAAACACTTGGCGAAATATTTTACTCCTAAACTCAAGTCTCAAAATCCTTTCCGGGTCTTAAGGATTGCACTCAAGCTTCAAATCTCCATCTTCAATCTTCATCAAGTTAATCTCCAAAGGTAAGGTATGTGGATTTCTTTCATGGGTTCCTTTTACCCATGATGCCCAAGCTCTCTTTTACTCAAAATTGCATGATTTAAAGTCGATTTATTCATGGGTCTTATTCATTGGGTTCCTTTCTCCCATGATAGGCAACCTCTTTTATTCAAAATTGCATGATTTAAAGTTGATTTATTCATGGGTCTTATTCATTGTGAAATTCACTGCACACTATGTTGGGGTTTATGAAATTGTGACTATTTTACTATGTTTGGAGCTATGAATCTAAGGACTATTGTGCGAATTGATGAAGGGTTTTGATGTTTATTGTTTAAGGGTGTTACTAAGTATATATTGATGAATTTATACTGATTTTTCTAGCATTATTTCACTCTTGAATCGCATAGTTTTACACTAGCATTGCACACCCTCAAAGTGTTTGATAAAATGTCCGGTTATGAGCTATTGAGGAATTGAAGGTTCGATGCATGTTTTATGAGTTGAATGACTATATGATGATGAAATGATGATGTAATAATGATGGAATGATGATGAAAGGAGTGTGTGTATGTGTGTATATGTATATATATATATGTATGTATGTGTGTGTGTGTATATATATATATATATATTGTCTCTATAGTGTTGGGGATGACCAAGCCTAGCTCGAGGGGGTTATAGGCTCGGGTAACCTATTAAGGGGTTGGTACCTCTGTCGCGTAGCTCGGGGGGGTGGTAGGCCCGGGTAACCTTGATGGGGGTTTATACTCTGTCAACCTTGGTGGGAGATTTGTACTCCATCAACCTCATGAAGAGGTTTGTACTTCATGCGCCTATCCAAGAGGGTGGTAGGCCTTGGCTTGCACTATAATTGTCAATCCTTACATTTGTATTATGTCCTATATAAGCATGATTATACTTCAAGCAACATTCATGCAATATGATCTCTTGCTATGTACTAAGACTATCTTTCTTTTATATTATGTATTGAATATGAGGGTGAGCCCGATTGCTCGTCGTGGCCCCCTGCTCTTATCTATGTAGTAGAGGTGTTGTTGGACATATTTTGTATTTATGCTATGAGTCTTAACTCTCTTGTTCCTTAATATTATGATATGGAAATTTACCCTTAGTCCTATTTTTCTTGTTATGCCTATCTCTTAATGTCATATTTTATTGCTTTCGTGACCAAGGATGTGTAATGATATGCTACGAGGCTTGATTGGAGTTCCTTCGAGTTCCCCATTCGTCGGTTACATCTAGGCCCTAGGCTTAGGTCGTGACAAAGATGGTATCAGAGCACTAGGTTGTTAGATCCTCGGAGTCCAACACACCACATCGATTAGAGTCTTATTCATGGTTGTGTTATGCACCACAACTATGAATAAGAGGCTATGAGATGTTTTAGGAAATGTTTTCCTTCTTCATATTCTAAGTCGTGCTATAGAGTTAAAGTAAGTTCCCCTCCCCCAATGATCATTCTTTACTATGTTAGATCATGCCTAGCACTAGAGGAAGACGAGTCTGCATACCCGACGAGCAATCGGCAATGGAGAGCTTAGGGATGCTCTCACCTTGCTTGCACAAGTTGTGGCTAATCAAGCCAATCAAGAGGCCCAAGCCCCTCATGCTCCTACACCGTCCGAGCTTCGGGATGCTCTCACTTTGCTTGCACAAGTTGTGGCTAACCAAGTGAACCAAGGGGCCCAAGCCCCTCATGCTCCTACACCAACATCTTGGGTGAGAGACTTCATGAGAATGAATCCCCCAGAATTCCATGGGTCAAAGGTGAATGAGGACCCCCAAGAATTCATTGATGAGGTCTACAAGATTTTATCTATCATGGGCGTGAGGTCGGAGGATAAGGCGGAGTTAGCGGCCTACCAACTCAAAGGGGTAGCATAAATATGGTTCACACAATGGAAGGAAAAGAAAAGAGTCAACTATGTGGTGCTTTGGGAAGAGTTCAAGGAGGCTTTCCTTAATCGGTTCTTCCCTCTTGAACATAGGGAATCTAAATTGGTAAAATTTATGAATTTGAGGCAAGGGCCTATGAGTATGAGGGAGTATGCCCTCAAGTTTACCTAACTCTCTAAATATACTTTGCATTTGGTGGCCGACTCAAGATGTAGGATTAACAAATTTGTGATGGGTGTTTTTGACTTGGTTAGTAAGGAGTGACAGTCTGCCATGTTGATTAGTGACATGGAATTGTCATATTTGATGACCTATGCCGAACAAATGAAAGAGGAGAAATTGAGAAAGAGAAGGGGTCATGAGGCCAAGAGGGCCCATTTTGAGGGTAAGTTCCAAAGGAGTGGCTGGTTCCATCAAGGCCAAAGGTCTACTCATGCATTTGATAAGAAGGTTGCAAATGATCTTCTGAGGGCCCAAGGTGTTAGGGTTGTGGCTCCTATTGATGTGTGTTCGAAGTGTGGTAAGGGTCATGGTGGCCCATGTTTGAGAAATATCAGTGCTTGTTATGGTTGTGGAGAAATGGGGCATAAGGCGATAGATTGCCCTCAAAACTATGACAAGGGCAAGGAGGTTCGTCCACAAGGTGCTAATGCGGTCTCATTGGGAAGAGGTGGCCGATAAGATGGTGCTCTTAGGCACAACTAGTTTTATGATTTGCATAGGAGGAAAGGGGTTGATGAGGTGCCCGACGTCATTATCGGTATGTTGAAAAACTTTGACTTTGATGTGTATGCATTGATTGATCTGGCTGCCATTCTTTCTTTTGTTATCCCCTTTGTTTCCAGAAAGTTCCATGTTGACCCTGAGTTGTTGCATGAGTTATATGAGGTGTATACTCCTATTAGTGCATCTATTGTTGCTAGAAAAGTTTATAGAAGTTTGGGTTGACCAATGCACCGACCATCTTTATGGACCTATTGAATAGGGTCTTTAAACCCTACCTTGATTCCTTTGTTGTGGTCTTCATTGATGATATTTTGATCTATTCTCGTAGTGAGGAGGAGCATAGGCTCATTTAAGGATTGTGATTGGGGATTACCAAGCCTAGCTCGGGGGTTGCAGGCCCGGGTAACCTATTGAGGGGTTGGTACCTCGATCGCCTAGCTCGGGGGGTAGAAGGCCTGAGTAACCTTGTTGGGGGGTGGTACCCATCAACCTTGATAGGGGGTTTGTATTCTGAAAACCTTGATGGGGGGTTTGTACTCTGTCAACCTAAGTAGGGGATTTGTACTCCATCAACCTCATGAAGGGGTTTGTACCTCATGCGGCCATCCAAGGGGGTGGTAGGTTTTGGCTTGCATTATAATGGTCACTCCTTACAATCGTATTATGTCCTACATAAGCATGATTTTATTTCTAGCAACATTCATGCGTGTCATATTATAGTATGTTATCTATTGCTTAAGATTATGCATTTTATCTATGATGCCTATCTCTTGTTGTATTGTATCCTACATACTTAGTACATGCAAACATACTAATGCATACACTATGCCTACATAATATCATCATGTAAGAACTGGAGCACCGCTTGATCATCCTTTGCCTCCACGTGGCTAGTACGATTGTCTCTCAAGCTTGTGGTGAGTCCTCTATTCCGGGGATGTTGCTTATGATCTCTTGCTATGTACTAAGACTATCTTTCTGTTATGTTATTTATTGACTATAAGGGTGAGCTCGATTGCTTGACATGGCCCCCCTCTCTTATCTATGTAGTAGAGGTGTTGTTGGACATGTTATGTATCTATTA
>DF359334.1:88069-98465 GCA_000787875.1 Solanum virginianum
AGGTGTTGTTGGACATGTTATGTATCTATGCTATGAGTCTTGACTCTCTTGTTCCTTGATGTTATGATATGGAAGTTTACCCTTAGTCTCATTTTCCTTGTTATGTCTATCTCTTAATGTCATATTTTATTCTTCCGTGACCAAGAATGTGTAATGATATGCTAAGAGACTTGTTTGGGGTTCCTTCGGGTTCCCCATTCGCCAGTCACGTCTAGGCCCTAGGCTTGGGTCGTGACAACATGCCTCAATCACCTTGCCGAGGGAGTGACATGCCTTGGGTTCCAAGTAGTAGCCGCTTGTTCTATGTTGATTAAGGTCTCTTCCCATACATGTATTATGTACTATGCCAGTTGAATGATTTACAAGTATGTTTTACTTCAAGCATTAGTCATGCATGTCATATTGAGATTATACCTATTTATTGCTTATGATTATGCATTTTGACTATATTGGCTTATCTCTTGTTGCATTATCTTAATCACCTTGCCGAGGGGGTGACATGCCTTGGGTTCCAAGTAGTAATCGCTTGGTCTATGTCGGTTAAGGTCACTTCCCACACATGTATTATGTACTCTGCCAGTTGAATGATTTACAAGTATGTTTTACTTCAAGCATTAATCATGCATGCCATATTGAGATTATACCTATCCATTGCTTAGGGTTATTCATTTTGACTATATTGGCTTATGTCTTGTTGCATTTCATCCTACATACTAAGTACATTCAAACGTGCTAACGAATACTCTATGCCTACATGATATTACCATATAGGAACTGGAGCACCTTTTGATCATCCTCCACGTGGCTACATCGGTACTTCGGAGACAAGCTTGGTGAGTCCTCAAGTCTGAGGACATTATCTTTGTGACTCTTGTTATTTTGAGACTTTTTTATGTTGAACACTTGTTACTATGAGAGTGAGCCCGAAATGTGTCTTGGCCCCCGCTCCATTCCATGTTAGAAATGTTGTTGGATATTGTAATGTACTTATGCTATGAGCTTGACTTTTGAATGTTTTATGATTATCAAAGACTTCCCTTAGTCCCACTTCCCTTTATTTATATCTCTTGTTGTTGTTATTTTACTTCCGCGACCAAGGATGTGTGAATGATATGCTAAGAGGCTTGTTTGGGGTCCCCTCAGGTTCCCCACTCACCTTGTCACGTCTAGGCCCTAGGCTTGGTTCGTGACATTAGCCAAAATCAGAAGATACATGAACGCAAACACACCCGACTTAAAGGAATATTTTTGAAAACTTTTCATGATAATAAACTGAAGCAGGGAAGTCAAGTAAAATGAGAAACAAGATTGCAAACACTTCAGGAGATTGAAGTTCCTTATGAAGTAGTGCCAACAATAATTAAATCATTTCTATAGCTATTTCCAGAAGTCCAGTAAGCAAATAGACCACACGACAACGTAACAGACTGCAAGGAAAATACTAGTGTAGATGGTCACATTTATAACATAAAAGAAGGAACAAATGATTTAGAATAGTTCTTATGTCAAGACAAACAACTAAACTCAATGTTACCTATTCTAGTGAATAAATTACACCTAAGAGAAAATACATCTGTGAAGAAATGGTAAAGTTGATTCATAATGGCTCAAGCCTTTAGAAAAACTTCATGCCATTGCGTGAAAACTGGAAACCATTGAAGAAAATGCTCTAAATTTCGAAAGATTCAATTTTTGTCATGAATAGTCCCACTAGCTAAGATCGTTATTTTTTACTAAAGTAATGGACTCCAGATAACCCACGAAACAAAATAACACATAAGTGGATCAGTAAGTATCATATAGCACATCAAAATAGCATCTTCAAGATTGGCATCAAAGATCATGACAAAATCTGAAAATAGTCTAATTGTGTTGTGCATGAATTCTTTAACATGGATTCAAGAATAAACAACTAAGGGCTGATTTAAATATCTTGTTCAAAGACAAATAGAAGTAAGTAATGAAAGACGGAATCATATAGCTTACAGTATCTCAAGAACAAACCAGAAAAGAAATACACACGACATAGCAATATTATCCTACCATAAGTGCATCTTCAGGTATGGAAAGATTTCAACAGGGAAATAGGAAGATTTTAAATAGAAATCAACAGAAAATGTACTCATAAACTCGACCTCGGTACAACCATTCTAATATTTAATGAAAAATAAACACCCACAACATAGTTATTATACGATAAAGAGATTCATACGACAAATATGGAATTGGAAAGGATATAAAATGACTGGTAGCTTCATACTAAACACAAACCAGATGTAAATTGACGTAACATTCATAAGAATTCAAATAGAAACACTAGAGAATATGTTACAACACAGCAACAATATAACATAATCAAAGAAAAACTAATTAACTGAAAAGAAGTTACCTTTCCTGGAGCAGCAGAACTGGGATTATGACGAGTTGGAAAGGAGTTCTCACCACCAATGCAGAACCTCACTTATGAGCTTCCTAGTTTCGAAATCAATTATTCCCAGCTCTAGAAACCTTTGAATTGACAAGCATTATAGAAAAATTACTCAATTTTAAACCGAAAACTTTAATACATTTAGAGGTGAGGGGCGGCTAATCCTCAACAGTGATGAACAGGGTGTTTATATAGGATGAATTAGGATAAAATGAGGGAGGAAAAATCTGGGCAAAAATTTGGGGATATTTTCCATTTTTGAAATTTAAAATCCCTTGGAATCCAAGAATATACTAAATTCGTTTGACAATCCTCAATGGCTTGACCATCATAGCCATTGGATTCTAGGTTTAGATGAGAAAATCACTGTGAGATGTGACACTTATCTTGTTTCTAGAAGGTTATTGTACGGAGCTGTTGAATGGAGAATTTGAGATGAGCATGATGGGGGAACTTAATTTCTTCTTGGACGGCCTCTTACGCGAGCCAATCAAAGACACGCCTGGCTTGAGCACCTCATGAGCAAAACTCACATTTTAAAACAACTTTCATAAATGAACAGTAGACTCCTACTGGAACTCTCATTCATCAACAAAAGTATGTGAAGGAGCTTCTCAAACGGTTCAAAATGGAGGATGTTAAAGATATTGATAGTCCCATTGCTACTGCTACCAAGTTGGATCTAAATGAGAAAGGGTTGTTAGTAGAACAAAAGCTATATAGAGGAATGATTGGGTCTCTCTTGTACCTCACTGCCAGCAGACCTGACATTGTCTTTAGTATGGGAATCTGTGCTAGATTTCAATCTAATCCCAAGGAGTCACACCTTAAAGTTGTCAAGAGAATCTTCAGGTATCTCAAGGGAACTTCAAAATTGGGACTTTGGTACTCTAAAGGTAGTAGTGTTAACCTTGTAAATACTAGCAATGCGGGAAGAGCTAAATTAGTTTGAAAGATGCAAAGTATGGCATCTTGTGCCCAAGTGAGAGGGAAGAACTATCATTGGCACAAAGTGGGTGTTTAGGAACAAACTTTATGAGCATGGAACAATTATAAGAAACAAGGCAAGATTGGTGGTAGGAATTTCTATTTTATGGACTCACATATCAATATATATGTAGATATGCTATCATTAAAATATGGGAGCGAGTAGGTAACTACTCTAACCCATAAACTACGTTGCCAGCAACTCAGACAATCACAATCATGGTCTCAATCTGATCAATGCAACATGTCCAATCAACTCAACTAAATAACTCAATAACTCAACCAATCTGAATCATCAATTATACATGAACTCAACCTCTAAACACAGATTCTTCACCCCTGATCTGATTGTGATTCTAGAAGTCAGATTAGTTAGCACATTTCCCAAGGGGTGTGAGTCCTAATATTTGTAACTTTTTACCATAAACTCTTGAGGTTGTTCAACGTCTATAGATTCTGATTGAGAAGATACCAAATCAGCAGATTAAATTGATGACATTTCTGAGTATTCTTTCGCTGTTGAGAATGATGTAATGATGAGGTCAGGTGATTCTCTTGGGGAATCAACAATATTTCTTCAAGTGTCGGGTTATGTCAAGGGTAGACGTGAAGGATTTCGAGGAACTGGGGGCGATCACTGATTTGGAGGAATTAGGACCAATGCTGGTATCAGTGGTAAAACCACGTCGACGATAATGGCTATACTGATTATAAATATGCTAACTCATGCATGGAAGCATATAATCCAAAAACAATAAAATTGCTTCTCCACTCAATCTAAACACAAAGAATCTTCTCTTTTTCTTCCTTTGATTTGCTTTCTCCGCTTTGACACAATTATTGCACAAAATGGTGCTTAATGGACTATTTTGCATCAGTCATCTCAAAAAAAAATTGTAACTATATAAAATTAGTGTTTGTGCACCAACAATGTCAAAAATATTGTAATTACTTAAAACCAATGCTTAATTAACTTTTGAATAATAACTGTGTCAAAAATTATGTAGTTAATTAACAATGGTGCTTAATTATCTTTTGCGCACCATGAGAGAGGATTTTGTGAGTTATAGAGTTAAAAAATAGCTAAATAGTATGGGTGATTTCACATTTAAGTGGGCATGAGGCTATGACCCCAATGCCCTTGGTTGAAATAGAAAAATCAAGAAAAATAATACACTGGTCTGCGACCCTGGCGCGATGCGGACCAGACGTGGAGCAACATTTACACTAGTCCGCGCCCTTGACGCGTCGTGGCAGGGCTCGAACAAACATTGGATTACGAAAATTAGCAAAAATTATTTTTCACTATGGGTCCTCTAAAATCTAGGTTATACCTAGTTTTGCCTCATGATCAAGAATATGAACTCGAATTTTCAAAATCACACACGAATTTTGAGATATATGAAAATTACGATTACGGGACATTTCGAAGCACATGTGGTGCGTTTCAAGTGCGATTGTTTCAGTTCAAGTAAAGCAAAATTTATTGAGAGTTCTATGCGTTGCTTCTTTGCAATATAAATTAGCTTTTATTAATTTCATATAGCTTTACCACAAGTATAGAGTTGGTCAAAATTTGTTACTTCTTTTGATCCAAGGACCGATAGCTTCTAATCTCGATTTGATAGGCGAATACCAAGAAAGTTCTAACTAGTTGGGGGGAGAACTAAGCTAAAACTACACCTAAGGGAAAATGAAATAAGGATTGATCAAGCAAGGAAACAATGAAGCAAGGATAGGGGATATGGGAATCAATCAAAGCTCAATTGATCAATCACACTTAGCACCAAAATAACTCTATGGGTATGCGAGGTTGCTTGTAACCACTCTTCAATTACGACAATGTGGTGTTTTCCAAGAGCTTGTTACGGCCTCTTACGCGAGCCAATCAAAGACACGCCTGGCTTGAGCACCTCATGAGCAAAACTCACATTTTAAAACAACTTTCATAAATGAACAGTTGTAAGATGATGCTTCTAGAAGTAATGTAAAACCACATATTACTATAAATGGAATGAAATCTCTCTCTCTTGATCACTTTCTGTTCATTTTAAAGTTATATGCTTCACAAATTACATTAGCTTATACAATATAAAAGTTAATAAAAGGCACCTTAGTACCTGGGAAAATTTCTCATGACAACTATATATTTTCAACTTTATCCTAATACTTTATCCTCGTCAAACACTACCTAAGAAAATGAGCCGAGAGAGCGTCTGGTTGGAATAATTAAAGAGTCACTAGACATGTGCTTACATGGTTCACACCTTCACTTTAAATTAATGTAACACCTCCTAATTCATCCTACCTAATCTGAGTAGATGCCCAAAGAAAACTAAGAAAAATGACTCAGAAAAGTCACTGAAGGAAACCACAAAGGGTCATCTACAGCTTAGAGTGATCTGCGACCCATAAATGAGGCTTAATTCATTGAGTTGAGTTATGAGTTGTTGAGTTGATCTTTGAGTTGAGTTGGCCGATTGAATTTGGGCCTTTACTATTTTCTCGAGGGTATTTTTATCCTTTCTCACCCTTTTTAATTAAAACCTATGATGTTTTGCACTTGTTTTAGGTCCCCTATCAGTACCTTAGTTGTATTATCCCTCATTATACACGTAGAAACCTAGAGAGCATCGCAGAAGGGAGAAAAAGTGAGGGTTTTGATCCTGGATGGAATTCTTTAAGGTTTTTCACAAGTGGTATCCGCGCATGGTCTAATTAGATCATTAGACATGAATTTTGTTTACTTTTCCTATATTATCTCAAGCAAAGCAATTTGGAGATTTTTTTTTAAAAAAAAAGGAAAGAAACAGAAGGTTTCTACTAACATTCACATGGCAATAGCCACCATTTGAAGATCTACAAGTTTTTTAAACTTGATTTTTCAATTCTAAATAAGGATCTGGTCCCTAAGTCATATATGAAGTTTTTTCTTTTCTACCCCATTTTTAAAAAGATACTAACCTTTTTTCATTGCAAAAATTTTAATTTAAGAAGATAAGATCTTCTAAGTCTTGATACTACTTTTAATATGTTTTTTCTCATAGATGGGGTAGAAAAGAAAGAGCTTCATATCTTACTTAGGGACCAGATTCTTATATAACCTGTTAAGTACCTTTTCAGGTTTTGGGGGTACCTTTTTAATTAGTCTCCATCAGATTTAAGAAAACGTTCATAAGTTTTCAAAATATCTAAATTAAACCCATAAATAAATATTTAACCTTAAGGCCCGAAACTTTTATACTTTATTAAATCATACAATAGACTACTTTAATTATAGCATAGCTACATATATATTGATATGTGAGTCCATAAAATAGAAATTCTACAATCTCCCACTTGGACCACATATATTTCCGAAAGATCATACGTAGTTGGAACTTATTGTGCACACACTTTTGCTATTTTAATTTAAATATCTCAAAACAATTTGGTCCATCGATAGTAATAATATAGGATCAAAGCGATTTTTTGTTACATATATTCATAACTAAACTCATCAATGGTCACAAATATCAGTAATACCAATGACATAAATCAAATACGGAAATTACATGTAAAAATAATCAAGTCATGTCTATTTTCAACTGGTCCTACTTTATGACTTTAACAGTCCAAAATCACTTTATCATACCTTGTGCAAAATCACAATAGAAAGTCAATATCTTTATTTTCAGAGTTGTCAATAAGCATATGAAAATTCATAAAACTTTAATCTATACGGAAAATAAACTTTAGCATACCAAAATTATAAATAAAACAACAAACTCCCAGTAAAACGGCTCATCGTTGAATCTTATAATACTGAGATGAGCCACGCGCCCATGGAATACTTTAGGCCACAAATCCTTCATGAACGGCTCCATAATTATTGAGTTTGTACTTATATGCTCAACTGACATAAGACGACTTTGAACACTTTCTTTAATATCTGGAAATGCAATGTCTCTATGTTTTAACTTTTAACATTTATCAAATACACACACATATATATGATGGGCCCATCTCAAGATACCTAGCAAAACGTTATCATTTAGTCTTTGGACAAAAATAATAACTTGTAACTGACTCTTATACATAGTCCATAAACACGAATTATTAAAAGCGGCCTAACAATATGTCTTTCTTGGGACCGACATATTACTAGCATACATTATAAATGTATAACATATTCATAACTATCCATAATCTGGCAAAAAAAAAAATCTTCCTTTGGGATGATTATTTCGCATAGATATAACATGTTTACATGTTCAAAATAAATAAATCGCAAACAATAGAGGTTACTTTGGCAACATATTATTTTTAATTTATTTACTTACGAACTAGAAACATAAATAATATAATAGTAAAATATTATTACATTTCTTATTCCATCCACGAAAACAAATTATTTCTTTATTTCTAAAGATGACCCAACTAGTAAACAAGATTTGGGGTTTTACTTTTCTCCCAAATAACGAAAATAACTTCAAAAACTAGAAAGAAAAAAAAATGTTCCCAAAGTAATGAACAGAGAACAAAAATTATTCTTTCTTGTTCCATTAAAATAGGCAGAAAGTTTTTTTTTTTTGGTTCCGTTAAAATTAAAATGAAACAAAATTTTTCATTAACGAAACTCTTCATTATTTTTCGTATGCCTCTTTGGCAAAATAAGAGCAGAAAGCTTTTGTGGTTCCAAAAGTTGTCTCATAATGACTCTTCAAAAGAAACAAAAAATGCAAGGGTCGTTAGTCATTGCTGGGTTTGTTTGGAGCCGAAGAGGATGTTGTGCGCGTGAGGGAGAAAGGCAGGGGAGAGAAAAAAGAATTTAGGGGGCGTGGGTTCTGATATGGGTGTATAGTTGTGTATTGTTTGTTGTGGAACTTTCATAAAAAGCAACACACTCAAACATAATAGTCATGCCAGCTCATTTGTATAAATCGAACATCTCTGAATGTATTATACAAAATGATTTAAAAGCCTTGACCCATAAATTGCTGACTTTCCAACTGCTAATTATGGAAACGGTTCCATAAATGAGGGAAGTCAATTATTGTCAGAATTTCTTACCTAACGTGACTCTTTCATCTGAAAAAATACCATTGAAGTTTGTTTGCGATCAAAATCAAAACGAAAAGTGAATAATTTTCTGCATTATTGTATGAAAATCTGGTGAGAGTGGTTTTACAATTTTAATGAGATATATTTTTCTATTCAAAAAATGTATATTGTATGAATTATTGTTGTTATCCAAGTCAATACAGTCTATCGCGCTACGTTTGTGTAGATTACTAGTTGTTGTTTATTGTTTTTATGGGGTAGACAAATTTTTTTGTGTTATTTGTAGAAAGTGCATTTTGAAATATACATATATATTAAGTATTTGCGCTTGTTATTAATGATTTGTATCACTGTATGTGGTGTGATGAAATCGAATTTTATGAAACTAAAATGATGGAAAATGTTCATCAATGATTGAATTATAAACAAAAAAGTATATTCGTTTGTGAAATTATTAGTTTTCACTTGTATGAAGATCAAATAATTTTATTTTATTTTTTGGAAATACACATGTTGTGTTTTGCATATTCCAATTGGGTTTTGTATGTTATTTATCAGCGTCATTGTGATAAGTGTATATGTCCCGTTGTTAAATATGTTAATTATTTGGAGGGATATATGATATGACTACTTGTGTGTGAATATACAACTATTTTATAACTAGATTATATAACGAAAAAAGTAATTGTATATGTTGTATGTCTTATTTAACAGGCTTTTATAATTGTATAATCTGTATGAGAAAATAGAACCAACATAATTGTGATGTATATATATGTGTATATGGGGAGTTGTTTGGTTTAGGTATATGTTTTTTGGTTTATTTGTATAAATCTTTTCATAGTGTATAAAATATGTTGTATGCAGCAATGACTTCACTCACAATTACGGTGATACATTCTGGACAGTGGGATGATGATAATTGCTATAGTAACTATGTTTTGGAAGGAGTTGTTTTTAAAGAAAACTCAACATATATGAAACTTTATACATTGATTGCTCGGCAACTGGGTGTTGATCTTGCCAGGAAAGAGATTGTAATTGAGTATAAAGTTGAACAAAGCAAAATGTCAATGGTGATACACAATGATATGGATGTTTGGATTTATGCTATGTTAAAGAAATCAACAAATAATTTTAATAGGTATCCAATATGTGCAAGTATTTTTGAGAAGGACGTGGAAGATATTAATGTCGGTGAAAGTTCTAATGAACGATCTGTTTAGTGCTTGGAGGAAACCAAATGTTTGAATTGGATGACTTTTAAACAAATCAGTCGGCATGAGTTAGTACAGCCTCTTCATACTTTGGCATATGGGGAATGGTAATTTCATTTGTTGTCACCTAGAGCTTTCGATGTTTGACTAAACATTTTTAGTTATTTCAGTAAAATAAAAATATGATCCAGACAGTTGTTTCATTTCTCATTTATCTTCTGAAAGGTGTATAGAGATAAAGCTACCCTAAAGGCTATTATGGAGCAGTATGCAATTGCAAGTAGGTTCTAGTTCAAATCTAAGAGATCAAATGTGATAAGGTATATACAACATATATAAGAGACTCTATTTTCAAATTCAAAATTTTATTTGTTTTATTATTACTTTTTGTTTGGTTTGACCTTTCATTAACAGGTTTGCTTGAGGAGGTAGCTTCATGTTGTGCATTAGCATTGTTATGTATAATGGTGTAGATATGTTTGTTTTTAATTTTTTTGTATATGAGTGCAGTTACACTATTGCTTGCAAATCAGATGAGTGTGAATGGATGATGAAAGCTTCTGTAATAAACAAGTCTGGTATGTTTCATATTAGAATGTTCAACATGGATCATACATGTCCATTGAAGAATAGAGTTTATTCACAAATGTAGGTAACAAGTAATCTTGTTGGTGGACTTGTGAGGCCTATATTGGAAGATCACAAGCGAAAGTACACACTT
>DF359334.1:98541-119103 GCA_000787875.1 Solanum virginianum
ATCACAAGCGAAAGTACACACCTTCAGATATAAAGAATGATATCAAAATGGATCTTGGGGTCAATGTTACATACATGTTAGCATGGTGGGCAAAAGAAAAAACTTTGAATTCTTTGCGACACTATCTGGATCATATAACAAGTTGACGACTTATTTGTATATGCTGGATTATACATATCCGGGCTTACATATACAATTGAAGAAGACTAATGAAAAATAATTTATTTACATCTTTGTTGCTTTACACTCTTTTATCAGGGGATTTGATCACTATAGACCTATGGTTGTTGTGGATCTGATTCACCTTAGAGGTCCATACAATGGGAAATTCATTTCTGCAAGTACTATGGATGGAGTACGTATAATTATTTTTTATGAATATGTATATATCTCAATCGATTTTTATAACTAGATGTGCATGTTTTTTTTATTAATTATGTAATATTTTGTGTAAACATGACATATATTTCCTCTTGCATATGGAATTATAGATTCTGAAAATGATATCCCCTATACATGGTTTTTTGAACATTTTAAGGAAGCATATGGACAACGTCCTGATATGTGTGTGATTTTCGATAGAAATGAAAGTATAATAAAAGTAGTTATGAGAGTGTATCATGGTGTTCCACATTATGCTTGTGTATGGTATTTATGGAGTTAAAACTAGATATCGAAGGTCTCGTGAAAAATTGAATAAATTATTTTATACCATGGTAAAAGCCTATACACAATCCGATTTTGATAGGCTAATGGAAACAGTGGAAAAGGACGATATAAGGGTTAAAGAGTACTTTCAGTTGGCTGGATATGATAGGTGGGCTAGAATTTATGCTCCAGTTCAGAGGGGATGGTGTATGACGTCAAATCTTACAGAAAATATAAATTCCACCCTGGTGTCAGCACATGAATTGCCTATTTTTTACTTTCTGGAGGAGTGCGTTCGATGTTTGGCAGATGAAATTTGAAAAATCAAAAAGAGGCAACGTATGCATTTACCCCTTTGATGGGTAAATTTCAGGAGATATTGGCCAAGAATGAGGTCAAAAGTACAAAGATGACAGTATGTTTCATGCTTGTATATATATTATTTGACATATATTCTATTTAACTGATATTATAATTTTTTTAATTTACTTTTTGGTAGGTGGTATCATCCACTATTCACGTCCATAATGTGAGTGATGAAGAGAGAAGATTTATAGTCTATCTTGCAAACAAGACTTGTAGTTGCGGTCAATTTCAGATTGATGAAACACCGTGTGAGCATGCTTGGGTTGTGTTGAAGTTTAAATATTTAGAACCAAATGACTATTGTTCAAATTTGTATAAATCCAAAACTGTGTTGAAAACATACGAGGTGTCAATATATTCTTTGCCAGATAGAAAAAATTGGGTTATACCAGAACACATACTAGCCGATTTGGTTCTACCTCCGATATTCAAAAGACCTCCAGGAAGACTGAAGAAGAAAAGTAGAGACAAATCATTCTCCAAATTGCTATCATCCAAAGGAAAAAATATATGTGGTACGTGTGGGATTGCAGGTCATAGCCAGCGATCTTGTAGAAATAGGTCTTGGACTTCTTAAATTAATAATTTTCATCTCTCCGTTATTTCATTTGTTGTCACCTAGAGCTTTCGATGTTTGACTAAACATTTTTAGTTATTTCAGTAAAATAAAAATATGATCCAGACAGTTGTTTCATTTCTCATTTATCTTCTGAATCTTGTTATAGTAGGTATGTAATCGATTATGTGTATATATAGATGTTATGTATAAAGTGAATTTGTGTATATAAATATTTCATGTATATGTGTGTGGTGTTGTTACACTATTATTTGAGCTTATTTTGTATAAGTGTGTATATATACACATTATTAGGGCCCGTATATACAAATAACTAGGAGCACCCCTTCCTGCATATCCATACAAGACCTAAAAATATACTATGTTTATAGATGTGTACAGAATTGTGATTATTAAAAGATTTGAATAACTTTGTCAAGATATATATACTTGAATATGCATAACATGAATTGTGTATATGGCTTTATATATAGAGCACATGTTTATATAAGTTTATAATTATATATACGTGAATAATATACAGATATGTACGAACGAATGCGGTTATACATTGTAATCACTCGTCAGGTCATTTTGAGAATTAGTTTTCTTGATTTCCTAAAAGATTTGCCTCGTAAAATTTTAAATGGGTATTTTGAACTATTCGATATCTATGACAATTTAGTTTATGGGTCAATTAAAATAATTACTATAAGCGGTGGACTAATTGTTAATTTGTTTAAGAGTTTATATTACTTGACCCATGTATTAAATTAAGTTAGTGGGGTTCAATAATTTCAGAAGAAAATTAGAAAAGAGAAAGCAACCTAGACGAACTGCAAACAGAGAAAATGGCTTCTTAAGGTATGATTGTAACTGCAATTTGATTCTTTCAATTTGTTTCCTGCACGAGATAATACCAATGAATATTGTCTTGTCATACATGTGTTTCTGGGTCTAGGAACTTAGTGGAATTTGCTGGACACATTTTAGGATAGCAACAACCCAAGAAACTTATTAAAAGATTCATGTTAATGTTACAGCCTAGGCGTCAACGGAGGCTAGATTTTTACTTGTTAGTAGTTGATATCTTAGTATAATTACGAATAGGGATTAAGGTTATGAATAAAGTAAGTTAAGGAATGAGGTAATAAGGCATGTGACGTGTGGGTGCAGTAGCTTAAATCATGAGATTGTGGTAATTGCTTTTCAGGGAAAACTGATGCATAGGAAATTATTCCTCACAAGCGTTGCATGTTTAGTAATTTTGTCCTTTAGTGGACTAATTAGGAGTGGCAATTACATGTATCAAATTGAGCTTGTATGAGTTACCCTTTTCTTTATATGTTTTTCCGCAATCAGTGATGTTGGCTCCTTGTTTAGGTTTACGCGTCTTTGGATGTGTGCATATATATATACACGTACTTGTTTTGTAATAATGTTGAAGGAATTGAAATCTAATCCTAGGCTTGAAATTTTGAGAATTTACTATGAAAGTGGTTAGTGTTTGGGTGTAAGCTAGACGTATAGTTATATGGGTATTGTTAGTTTCGAATTTTTATTGTGATAATTTATTTAACTAGATTGTGGTGCTACAAATTTCATTCGGAAGGGGAAGGTTCAAGTGCTTGATTGATTATCTTTGACTAAGGCACGTGAATTTCTTAACCTTTGTTAAGTATATAGAATCTTGTGCTTCCTTGTGTGAGGTGTTGAGAATGATTATGAAATATTGGGTTAGTATTGATGTTGTACCAAAATCATGTTGTCATGAATTGTATATTGTGTTAAAATTAGTCATTTTCTTATTATTGTGTGAATATGCCTACTTGCATTGACTTTTGTAAAAGTGTTATGTGGACTGAAAAATAATAAGAATTAAAGAGGATGTACTATTTCGAGGGATGTGTCGCACGCCGCGACAGATACTATATTCGAGGGACCTGTCGCACGCCACGATGGATATTATATTTCGAGGGTCGTATTGCACACCGCGACAGATGCATAGACTAGAAGTCCCCCATGGGTCCCGAACTGAGAGACAGTGGGTGTGTATCACTAGGTCAGACATGCATCATTATACTTGACATTGCATTGCATTGCATTACACCTCATTATCATTTATAAACTTGTAAGTGCCTTTTTGTAAAACTTGTGATGGTTGCACTTGATCCCTTGTGTGGTTGATATTTAATTGTTGGTGTGATATTATTGAGATATGCGATAGGTAAATTTTGGACTGTTAGGTTGGGCTGGTTTTTATGCAGATTGTAGTTGTGGAGGTTTGGGTGGAGTGTTAGGAGTACCTGTATTCTGTATTACTTAATTTTGTGTTTAGTAGTTCAATTGCTGGGTACCGTGTGTTTGGTACTCACCTCCTTGCTACAACATTTTTTGTAGGTTACGAGCCCGGATCTTCGTGATACCATTTATTCTTCTTTGTCCGAGGCATCTTGTGGCGAGGTAGCTGTTTGCCATCCCAACTGACTTCTCACTCATATTTATGATTTTGTTCTATTCTAAAGACAATATCATTTGATACTGGTGTTTCCTTTCGAATCTATTGTAATATTTTAGAAGCTTATGCACGTGACAACTAGGTTTTGAGAATTTTTAATTAAGTTGACTTATTATCCGCAATTGAACTTTTATTTTTATTATAATTTTACATTTTTAACGTTATAATTGGGTTGTAGGCTAACTTGTCTTGGTGGGATAAGACGAGTGTCATCACACCCTTTTTTGGGTCGTGACAGTTGGTATTAGAGCCCAGATTCATAAGTCTTACGTGCATACAAGCTGAGTCTAAGTAGAGTCTCAAGGATCGATATAGAGACGGCTGTACTTATCTTTGAGAGGCTATGAAGACTGTTAGGAAACTTCCTTTTATTGGGTTTATTCGTCTTAGTGTGTAGCATAGAGACGGCTGTACTTATCTTTGAGAGGCTATGAAGACTGTTAGGAAACTTCCTTTTATTTATTCGCTCTTATCATGTGTGGTTATATTCGTTGGTACTGAGTTATGCCCGTGTTCTTTTGACAGATGGCAAGGACTAGAGCTACTGTTTCTGGTGGTAGAGGTGAGGTAGCTCCTGAGGTAGTTGTCGAGACCCCAATTAGAGGTAGGGGTAGATCTCGAGCTAGAGGTCGTGCTCGTGGAGCAGCACCAGCGAGAGGTCATGCTACGGGCATCATGCTCCCCTGGTTCACGATCCGGTGGAGCAGCCACCAGTGGATACTAGAGTTGAGATTGATCCTGCACTAACTGTTGAGGTTCGGGGTGCACCATTGGCTATATTGACTGAGAATGAGCAGCGCTGCTATGAGATGTTTAAGAAGATGAACCCACCTCAATTTCAGGGTGAGAGGACAGAGGATGCTCACGAGTTTTTGACTACTTGTAGAGAGCTGTTGGATACTGTAGGCTTAGCTGAGTTATAAGGGATTCGATATGTTACTCTTCAGTTTTGTGGGCCAGCCAGAGAATGGTGGAGGACATATTTAGGATCTTTGCCCGCGGAATCTCCCATAGTGTCTTAGGAGATGTTCTCTGGTGCTTTGTATGATCGATTTATCCTTTTGAGTGTGAGGAGGAGAGTCGCTTGAGGTTTGAGAGTCTGTGACAGGATGACTTATCAGTTACTAAGTATGAAACCCGTTTCTGTCAGTTATCTAGACATACTATAGCCATTATTCCAAATGAGGCAGAGAAAGTTCATAGGTTTGTGAGAGGATTGACCTATTCTATTCGACAGATAGTGTTTAAAGTATCTAGAGATAGAGCCTCTTTCAAGTCTGTTGTGAGTGCTGCTACGGAGGCAGAGTTGACGAAGAGAGAAGAGTTTGGGTACCCTAAGAGGGCCCGTGCATCCAGTCAATTTTCTAGTACATCATCTGGAGGTAGAGGGTTCTATAAATAAGGTGGCTCGTCCCAACGTCAAGGACCAGTTCATGCATCATTGCCTGCTTCTGAGGGTGGTCAGACATATCGTGGATCTATAGGGCGAGACAGTTATGGTAGTTCGTCAAGATCAACACTTCAGTCCCAAAGTCAGAGATTTTGTTATGGTTGTGGAGATCCTGATCACTTGATATGACAGTATCCCTTATCGGGGGGACAAGGTGGGCCCCATCCTAGATCTTCAGTTCAGACTAGACCACCGGTGCCACCACTATAAAAAGGGCGAGGCAGAGCTCAGATAGATAGAGGTGGTTGCACATCAGGCAGAGGGGTGAGTGGTGCCATAATTCCGCAAAGTGGGGGTAAAGGCATTACTGAGACAGGTGGCGATAGGACATCACATTGTTATGCATTTCCAGGAAGGCCTGAGGCAGAGGCTTCTGATGTAGTTATCATGGGTTTGCTAGGTTGGTTGTTGTTGTTGCTGTTATTGATTTGGCTGAGTCCTTGCTACGCATTTCCTGGGAGGCCCGAGGCAGAGGCTTCTGACGCAGTTATCACAGGTATTATCCCAGTTTGTCATCGATCTACGTCTGTATTGTTTGATCCTGGATCTACCTACTCCTATATGTCATCCTACTTTTCATTTGGATTCGACTTACTATGTGATCGTGTGCCTGTAGCTGTTCATGTTTCTACACCAGTAGGTGAGCCTTTAGTGGTGGATCTAGTGTATCGATCCTGTCTTGTTTCTCCATCTGGGTATGATACTTAGGTAGATATGATTATTCTGGAGATGGTAGATTTTAATGTTATCTTAGGGATGGATTGGTTTTCCCTATATCATGTTATTCGTGATTGTTATGCAAAAATTGTGACCTTAGCCATGCCCAGGGTAAATCCACCTTCTATGGAGTCTATTCCGGTGGTTCAAGAGTTTGTCGATGTGTTCCCTACTAACCTTTCGGGTGTTCCTTCCGATAGGGATATTGACTTTCCTATTGATCTAGAGTTGGGCACAAAGCCTATCTCTATTCCTCCATATCGAATGGGTCCAGTTGAGTTGAAAGAATTAAAGGAGCAACTTCAAAATTTGCTGAGCAAAGGGTTTATTCGTCTTAGTGTGTAGCCTTGGTGTGCCCCAGTCTTGTTTGTGAAAAAGAAAGATGGGTCCATGAGGATGTGTACTGATTACAGGCAGCTAAACAAAGTGACTGACAAGAATAAATATCCTCTTCCTCATATTGATGACTTGCTTGATCAGCTTCAGGAAGCAGTTTTGTTCTTTAAGATTGACTTGATGTCTAGTTATCATCAGTTGAGGATTAGAGCATCAGACATCCCTAAGACAGCTTTTCGAACTCATTATGGCCACTATGAGTTTTTAGTGATGTCTTTTGGGTTCACTAATGCCCCTGCAGCGTTCATGGAGCTTCTAAATAAGGTATTTCATTCGTACTTAGATTCTTTTGTGATAGTATTCATCGATGACATCTTGGAATATTCCAAGACTAAGGCTGATCATGTTCGTCACTTGAGGATAGTACTACAGAGGTTGAGAGAGGAAAAATTATATGCAAAATTCTCCAAGTGTGAGTTCTGGCTTGATTCGATGGTATTCTTAAGGCATGTGGTGTCTAAGAAGGGGATTAAAGTAGATTCGGCTAAGGTGGAGCTAGTTAGAGGTTGGACAAAAGTGTACTTCAGTTATCGAGATTCGTAATTTTGTGGGGGTAGTTGGGTACTATCGGCGGTTTACTCAGAGTTTTTCTTCCATTACAGCCCCATTGACCAGGTTAACTCAGAAAAGTGTAGTCCTCCATTGGTCTGATGAGTGTGAGGTGAGCTTCCAAAAGCTCAAGACTTTATTGACTTCAGCTCCCATTCTAACATTACCTGAGATAATGTGGACTTTACAGTATGTTGTGATGCGTCAGGAGTAGGTTTAGGTGGTGTATTGATGCAAAAGGGTAAAGTGTTTGCCTATACTTCTAGACAATTGAAGGTTCATGAGAAGAACTATCCTACCCATGACTTAGAGCTAGCAGCTGTGGTTTTTGTGCTTAAGTTGTGGCATCATAACTTATATGGTGTACATTGTGAGGTCTTCACTTATCATAGGAGTCTTTAGTATATATTCAATCAACGGGATCTGACCTTGAGCCAGCGTAGGTGGATAGAGTTTCTAAAGGACTATAATTTGACCATCTTATATCATCCGGGGAAGGCTAATGTGGTTGTTGATGCCTTGAGTAGAAAGACTTCTAGCATGGGGAGTCTATCCGCCATTCGAGTGGAGGAGCGACCTTTGGCTAGGGATGTTCAGCGTCTTGCTAATGTCCTAGTCAGGTTACACCTTTCTGATAAGGATGGTGTACTTGTTTTCATTGAGGCTCGTTCTTCCATGATGGACCAGATTTAAGAGCGTCAGTTGAGGACAAGAAGATGTATCTTATGAGAGACAAAGTGACCAGAGGAGAGGCTAAGGAAGCAGTGCTTGATCCTGATGGTGTTTTAAGGATTGTAAGTCGAGTTTGTGTACCTAAGATGGGTAACTTGATTAGATTGATTCTTGAGAAGGCTTCTTGTGCTAGGTATTCCATTCATCCAGGAGCAGTGAAGATGTATCATGACCTATATCAGCACTATTGGTAGTGTGGTATGAAGAAGGATATTTCACAATTTGTGTGTAAGTGTTTAACTTGTCAGCAGGTTAAGTGTGAGTACCAGTGGCCTGGAGGTGAGTTCCAGAGGATTTCCATTCCTACATGGAAGTGGGAGCGAATCACCATGGATTTTATGGTGGGTCTGCCCACTATCGTGGATGGTTATGACTCTATCTGGGTAGTCGTGGATCGATTGGCGAAGTCAACCAATTTCATTCCTGTCAAGGTTAAGTATACAGCAGAGAAGTTGGCTGAGCTTTACATCAGTCAGATAGTTCGACTGCATGGTGTGCCTGTTTCTATCATTTCTGCCTAGGATTCAGTCTTCACTTCATATTTTTGAAGGGCCTTACAGCATGGTCTAGGTACTCAGCTGGATATGAGTTCAACCTGGATATGTTTTCATATAGAATGGTTGTATAATAGCTTATGTTTTGAAGAAGCTACACTAGTAGGAGTTGAACTATCTCGCTCATAGAAGAGAGTCTCAACGGTAATTGCTGTAGAGATTTAGATGCACTACTAGTACAATGAAACCAATGAGAGCTTGATATTTATGTTTTAGCAGAAAAATTTGATTATTCAATTTACACCATTGGAGGAAACTACTCAATGACTCTAAAGAACAAATCTATTATTTAGTGTCATCCAGAAAAAGAATGTTGTTTAGACTAATGCATTGAGAAGCAAATCTATGGGCTATTTGACGTACAACTCTTATGAATAGACTTTTGACCTAAGAGGTGTACTTACTTGATAATATAGGTATCAAAATATAATGAGAAACTCAAAGACATTGTTGGCTTATGGTCCAGACAAGTATTTATTGGCATAACACATAGAGATCACCTTATACAACGACTAGAAATTATGTGAATACTGAAATAAAATTCTAATGCGTGAAGATATAAAATGAGTATTGATAATTATGATGCTTTTGGACTAAGATGCTGATTATGATAATAAAACATAAATGGTATGATAGAAGTTATTCTTTATGAAATCATAACTGTAAATACATTATGAAACCAAGATCGACTAAGGTATATCACCACTTGAAACAAACGTACTGGTGAAAAAATATAAAGAGAGAAGTTTCTAACTCTGTTTCTCATTGGTAGGCTTGGGAGCATATTAAAGATGAGCGTGAGCAACCTATAGGAATATTACTACAGTTTGAGATTCCAAAGCGAATATTGTAACAATTACTACTGAATTTATGATCGAAATACTATGAACGATTGGAGGTTATGACCCTATGCGGGCACTTGTAGATTGGCTAACTGTTGACCCTATGTGGGTACTTATAGATCGGCTAACTAAGCCACCACACTCCTTTCAATTCAAAATCAGAAAAATGGAGAAACATATGCAGAACCATACTTGAACACAATTGTTTGGCTCTATGAGTTCTAGTGTCGATCCTACCTAACAGAGTATCAACATTTTTCTCATTTTTGCAATATCTCTTCAAGAAACATAGGTACACTAATGGATCTTTATATTGTATTTCATCCATAGAAAGACAGACATTTTGAGCATATAGTACAAATCTTAGAGGATATGTGCTAGGAGCTTGTATTCTTGTTTTTTTTCAATGAAGTTGGCATATTTACTTACTATCAGCGAAATTCGCATGCAAAAGTAACTTTCAGTCAAGCTTTTAGAGAACTCTACACGAGACTTGGTATGGTAGGCAATGTTGTTCCTCCACTAAGTGATTCGAAGATGATTAAGGATACGATATTAAAATTTGAGACCAAACATGATACAAGAATTTATTTACAAAGTTCATCAATAGATAGAAGTTCTCCACGGTACAGGTAGATAGAAGTCTTACTTATATATACAAGAGGAAATGGTATTTAAAGTACATATTTGGAGACCAAATATTCCTAAAAGTCCTTCCATGAGAGGCGTGACAAAAAAAAAAGAAGAGGTAATTTGAGTTCGAGATTGTAAGACCAAGTAAGATAAGAGTAGTGTCATACCATTTGAAAATTTCTTGTAAGATGTATTTTACACGCCTAGTGTCCCAAGTCTACTAAGAAAAATCTACATTAAACTCCTCTTGTGTGCTTTAAGCACTAACTATATAACTGGAGGATACTTAACATATTAAGAGGAACCAATGATTATTATTGATAGACAAGTAAGAAGGCTACAGTCAAAGGAAATTGTGTCCTTGAAGGTCCTATGGAGGAATCATACCATCGAGGAAGCTACTTGGGGGTCGGAGAATGATATGCGAGTCAAGTACCTCCATTAGTTTCAGACTGAAGGTACGTACTTGCTTAAATTCGGGGACCGAATTTCATAAGATGGAGAGAATGTAATACCCTACATTAAAATAAGGGCATATAAGTCATTAGCCTTCCCTTTCAATATTTCTTTTAAGATCAATACAAAAAAAAATTAAAAACAAAAGAAAAGGTATGAGAAAAAAAAAGAAAAATAATAAATAAAAACAAGTGGGCCAAAGGCCCAAATCAACAAAGCAACAGTAACGTTACACTTAAGGGAAAAATAATAAGAGAAGAAAATTTTTTTAAGGGAAAATCTGGAGAGACAAAAAGGTTGCAGCAATGCAGCAATGCAACAACATAGAAGTGATGCTCAAACGCGACTGTAGGTTACCAACAAGAAGCGAAACGTGCTTTTGGCAATTAACGAAGAAGAACTAACCTAACGAACAAACCCTAAAGTATTATTCTATTCCTTCGATATCGATACATACGTCCTATTTGTTAAACAATCAACAAGAATTAGTTAGATGGTGAGCTAATAACTGTAGAATATCCAAGTTGGAAAGAAAAAAAAATAATTGGTTACATCACCTTGATAAGCAGAGATGGGACTAAAAGAGAGAAATTTGAGATTTAGGAAATTAAGAGATCCTTTAAACTCTCCAGGAATTTGATGAATAACTAGTATCAATTGGAATAGTTGATGAGTAGAAAGGTAGGGAAGCTGTATAGACAACAGTCCACAAAAAAAAATGTTTGAGGAGCAATCAGAGAATCGAAATTGGCTATTTTGGAAGAAATTCTTTATAACTTAGTCTAACTAAGGAGATTAATATGGATCGATATAATGTGATTATAGATTGATTGAAGAATGTCATACGAGTTGCTCAAGTGACGATTTTGGTACTTCAACCTCAGTACTGTCAGTAGTAATCTTAACCCCAATTTGTGTTTTATAAGTTTTCATGATGTTTACATGATTTATAAAGTGAATTGTTATTGAATGATTTAAATTTGGATATGGGACAAGTCCTTTTACTTGACATGATACCGAAATAGTTATTTGTATTTTTAAGACAAGTATATTAAAATTGAGATGATTACCGTTATTAAACGGATTTGACGTTTACTTGAGATATAAGTACTTTTACATGTGTTTTTCATTAAGTTTTGAAATAATTAAAATTGACATGATTACCGTTATTAAACGGATTTGACGTTTACTTGAGATATAAGTACTTTTACATGTGTTTTTCATTAAGTTTTGAAATAATATGATTATAAGATTGAAAAGCCTTTTACTGCTTTGAAAAAGTTTATATGGTTTATAAAGAAAGTTTTAATGGGAGTAGACCTTGATGAATCCCGTAGCTAACACCGGGTTCGTTAGACCTGGTGCACCTTATATTACCGATTACAGATAGAGCCCTCGCAAGTGGGAAGGTAGAACTAGCATATCGTTACTGATATCCCTCGAGTAGGGATTTATCAATATGAAAGTTATAGCGAGAATGTAGAACTAGGATACTGTTACCGATATCCCTCGAGTAGGGATTTATCGATATAAAAGTTACAATTTTCGTCTATTCTTTTAAGAAGATAGACATACCGATTACCGATTACATGATTCATTCTTGGAAACCTCTCGAATATGTATATGATTTGATATGAAAGTGTTTTGCTGAGTTGATATGAAAGTGATTTACTGAGTGATATGAAAGTGATTTACCGAGTTTGATACGTAAGTGATTTACCGAGTTTGATATGAAAGCGTTTTACTGAGTTTATTTTCAAATGGCTAAGTTGAATTGCTTATATGAGACAACAAGATTGATTTTGACTATTAATTTTGAAAGAGCATTTGTTACATGATTTTGATTATTATATTAGCATATTTTCTGACTTTTCCCTCCTTGAAAACGGTTGTGGTTAAGTGTTATTACTCACTGAGCTAGCATCTCACTCCCTGCTATTTTTTTCAGAGAATACAGGTGATATTAGCAAGAATTCAGTTTGCTAAAGGTAGCAAGTTGAATCCAGGGTGAGTCCCACTCTTGTTCGTGTGGGAAATAAGTTTATTTTGTTATGGACTGTTCTTGAAATTCTTAGAGAGTCGCTCCATAGTCATTTCCTACTTAGAAGTCATGGGTATTCTTTTGTTTATTCTAGATATGTGACTGAGCTTAAGTTTATTCCTATTGTTGGAGACGAGATGGTATTATTGTGTGCTGATTAGATTGAAAATTGATATAGTGACTTGATTTGATTAATTAGTAGTTGTGTTGCTGAATTCTGAGACAGGTAAGAATTTAGATAGACTTAAAAACAAGCAAAACTCTGCCCGATTTTCTTAGAATTCTAAGATGGCTTGCTTTGGGAATTCTCCCGCTTAGCGCCGGCCATGATCCTTAATTTGGGTCGTGATATTTTATAAAAAAAAAAGGATTGGGGGGGAGGGGGACAAAAATATACACCCTCCTGGACTGCTAGATTAAAACAGCATCACCAACACCAATATCTGTCATGGTACTGGTAGGCCTCATTGGGGCTTCATTGTCACTGATTGTGACTTTTTCACTCTTTTGTTTTCCATAGTCCCACAAAAACAATGGTGTATCTGGAGCACATCAAGTCACAATCTATGGCAATTCCAGGTATTCCATGGCCTTTACTCAGGTATTCGGTAAACATTGCCAAACATACTCCACAATCCCTGGGAAACAAATTAACATCAAAATGTATAATATAGACTTATACCATATGGAACTAAAATAAATGGAATCAGATAAATACTTACAAACTTCTTCATGCTGCTAGGGTGTGTTGTGCAAATGTACTATTTCAAATTAGTCGTATTCTGTGTGGAAATTATATTTTCGTTGCAAATTTATATCCATCGCCCTGCTTTTGCAAAACTGTGACATTGCAAGCTACATGAGTATAAGTTGCGCATACTTCTTGACTTCGTTCTCTATATATATATATATATCATGTGTTGGTGATTTAATGGATTCATGTACCATGATTGATCAATCATTGAAGGAAACAACTAACAGAAACCAGTGGAATTTGTCCTTCACGCAAATAGGGATACACACATTGTCAATAGGGGACCACAGTACAAAAACTAGCAACTTGAAATCATTGATATATGACACAATTATTATTTTGAAACTTGTATTGCATACACCACTGTCAAGATCAGAGTACACTTCCCAAATGCCATGTATAATTACACCGAAGTTGCAATCAACCATGGTGTACAAATATATTGAGGTTTTGAAATACTTGACTTTTTTTCACAGGTAGTACATGATTATATCTATGTGCTAAAACATTAAAAAGTAAATTTCAGTATGTAGAATAATTTAACTGTGTTGCATATAAATAATTAGTAATTGGTAAGGAAAATCGTACTAAGTTGTCGATCAGCTGGCCTTCATTTGCCAATTTGTAAATTCAATTCTTGTCAGAAACTTGCATCACACCAAAATCAAATGGCACAGACAATGTAGCCTTATCATTTTGTAATGGTCAACTTTGTCCTTTTTGAAGAAAAGATATTATAATTATGACAAATCTTTTTAAAAATATTGGTGAAAACATCACATCACGTTTGTATCGGATGAATTACTTCTTTGATTGTCTGGATAGAAGGTCAATTCTGATCTATTTTCAGAATGTCATTTGGAACGTTACTTGATGATTTTTGAAAATAGGATTGAAAGGATGCTTCTAATGGAAAATCATTAGACTAGTTGATGAACTACCTGTCAACAAATAATTTAGTAATTGTTAGATGTGCATAAAATGTAATGTTGTGTATGAATAAATATTTATATATGCGAAATTTAACCTATTTCAAATCCAAATGAAGCCATGTATGGTGATACATTATATGATCCTGGTCGTCTGACCCTTCGGATTGGTAATGGTTTTGTGCCATAGCCATTAGATGTAGAATGATTCTTCTTTCCAAGTTAATGCTCTCCTAGTTAAGGGTGGGACGGAGTTCGTCGAAAAATTCAAATTGAGATGTTGGTATTGTTTGCTCTTAAAGCTCGATAGATTCAAGACCTGACCTGAACTGATTTGTTGGGCTTGAATTGGGTGGCACAATGATGTCAGCCTGTTCACTGCCCTGGTTGTCCTCCTCTGGCATCTTTTCACAATCTTCGATCACCTCAAGTATTACAATGTTTAGAACTTCCTATTATAAAAATTTATTATATATAAATATATGTATATATTTAAACAGGCAAAAGAACGTGGATAACAACATACATATCCAGTGATATCCCATATGTATATGTGTATGTGTATGTGTATGTGTATATGAGGCAGAAATGAATGTACCTCTATGTTTTCTAGTTTTTCTAAGATATGATTACTTCTCCAGTTAACTGATTATGAACAATTGCAGGTGGTTCTGTCCGATTACTAGCATCCTGTTTTTGAGTGAAAATTGAGGAGATTATTTATATAGATTGAAATAATAAAATATATGGCTCTTTATAAAATATATATCTGCATGCACCTCTGCCCCGTGAGTATCAGGCTAATTGTCGACATTATCATGCGATTTTGTCTATCCTTAGTGCACTCAATTTGATAGTTAATTTAAAAGGTTCAGGGATATTGAAATCACACAAAAAGAAGACCCCCAAATGTAAACTATTTATAAAAAAATGTGTATATGTGTATATGAAGCACATATCTCTGTTTTGGCTGGTTTTCGAGAAGTATGAGTCGTCAAGCTAGTTGATTGATTATCAACAATTATAGTGCATCATGACTGAGTAGCGACACCCGATTTCTGAATATGAATAAGAAGGTAAATATTATACACTGATTTTTAATAAACTTAGAATATATACACATCTATAAAGAATGCAAGAATACATATACCTCATTATTCTCAGATTCTATTGAAAGATGTGTAACTATTAGAATGACTAAGTAGAGTTAGTGAGTTAGTTAGCTTTGAATTAGTTAGGTTTTTCAATTAATTAGTTGGTTGTTAGTTATTGATTAAGTGTAGGTATCACATGTGTGATGGTCCATCATATTGTGGTGGATATTTTCTTTGTACAATATACATTTGTACTGTACAGAATCAAATACAACAGAATATTCTTCCCCTTTCTTCTTCTTCTTTTTCTCCAAGCTATTGCTCGTTGCCTTCCACTGATCAGCAATTGCTGAATCAGTGAGTTTGTTCATGGTATCAAAGCACTATTGAATTGAGATACGATTCAGCTCACTCGGTCCTGTACTAGTGGAATCAATGGCGGAATCCTCACCTAATGTCACTGTGAACAGAGGAAATCTAATTAAAACCCTAGATCAGATTGACAAGAGGCATAATCATCCTCTGTATTTGCACAATTCGGATACACCTGGATGCATTCTCACTTCCATTCAGCTCACAGGAACGGAAAATAACTCCTTGTGAAGTCGATCTATGTTGATCAACTTATGAGCTAAGAACAAGCTCGGATTCATACTGGGAATGTGTAGACGAGGCGACTATAGTGGAGAGATAGAAGAATAATGGGAGAAGTGCAATGCCTTTGTGCTTGCATGGATTATGAACACGGTTTCTAAGGAGCTACTCAGTAGCATAGTTTACGCGACTGATGCGGCGATGGTATGGGCTGACCTAAAGGAAAGATTCGACAAGGTCGATGGTTCTAGAGGTTACCAGCTACACAGGGAGATTTACACTCTGCATCAAGGTAATTTGTCTGTTTCAGCCTACTTCTCGAAGTTGAGACTACTTTGGGATGAATTTGATGCATTAGTTCCCCCTCCTACATGTAATTGTGATAAGTCTAGAACATACATTGATCACTTAGCTTGTTTGAGGCTGTTTACCTTTCTAATGGGGCTAAATGAAGCATATGCACATGCCCGTAGTCAAATTCTCAAGATGAGCCCACTGCCAAATGTGAGTAAGGCATACGCAATGATAATGGCTGATGAGAGCCAAAGACTGACTGCTGGTTCTCACATGGGAACTAGCACACCAGAATCAATTGCATTGTATGCAGGGAATGCAGGGAAAGCCAACACTTCTAAGAGATTTCAGTCTAGGAAGTTTTGTGATTACTGCAAGATTCCAGGTCATACAAGAGAAGAATGTTATAAGTTGAATGGGTATCCTCCTGATTGGAAGTTTAAGAAGAAGTCAGGAGGAATGCAGAACAATAGGAATCAGGAGGGTGTGAATCATGTCACAGCCACCAAGCCAGAGGTAGAATGTGTTGATGACTTTGCTCCTGTTTCT
Organism: Solanum virginianum; assembly: GCA_000787875.1. NCBI lineage: Eukaryota > Viridiplantae > Streptophyta > Magnoliopsida > Solanales > Solanaceae > Solanum > Solanum virginianum. Next base: position 115,214 of record DF359334.1, read on the forward strand.
AACATTGTGAAGGGCAAGAGTAATGAACCATGTCTCAATGTGTCTGCACAACCAATATTCACTCCAAGCTAGTACAACAGAATTCTGCACATATTGGAGAGAGATGAGGCTGGTGCAAGCTCAAGAGGTGCACTGGACAACTTGGCCAATATGGCAGGGATGACTACCATATCCAATGTTTTATCTATGAATAATAGCAACACACAGATTAGAGTGGGAAGCAAAAATGAGGATTGGATAGTTGACTCAAGGGCTACTTGCCATATGACATATAATGTGAATAAGCTCAACCATACATATAGTTGTACAGACAAGAGAGTACATTTACCAAATAGTGAGGGTGCACATGTCTCACACACAGACTGTTACAACACTACTGATGAAAGGATGTTAAATGATGTATTAGTGGTGCCTGCCTTCAAGCACAATTTACTTTCAGTATCTAAGTTAACAAGACAATTAAATTATTCAGTTAACTTTTTTACTGAGTTCTTTGTGCTTCAGGACCTCTCCAATGGAAAGGTGAAGGGGATTGGTAAGGAAGTTGATGGGCTATACTACCTTCGTGCTGGACTACAAGACAAAGAGAACATAAGGATTCAGACAGTGTTGATGAGTCAAGGCTTTAAAGCAAGTTGTAGTAAAGATAAGCTGCTGTGGCACAACAGGCTAGGTCATCCTTCTACAAAGGTGTTACAACACTTATTCATAGGTGAAAACTTTAATAATGATGATGATTGTAATGATTGTTCTGTTTGTCCATTGGCCAAACAGACCAAACTACTTTTTCAGTTAAGTGTCTCTAGAGCATTGTGTGTTTTTAACTTGATTCATTTAGATATATGGGGTCCTTACAAAACTGCTACACACAATGGCTTCAAGTTTTTCTTGACAATTGTTGATGACTATTCTAGAATGTGCTGGCTATTTTTGTTAAGATTGAAGAGTAATGTTTTTTCAGTATTGAAGTCTTTTATGGCTTTAGTTAAAACTCAACTCAACAAACACATAAAGAGGGTAAGAACTGATAATGTTAATGAGTTCTTTAATAGTGAATGCTGTGAATTGTTGAGGTCTCTGGGCATAGTTTATGAAAGTAGTTGTCCATATACTCCACAACAAAATGGAGTAGTTGAAAGAAAACACAGACACATACTTGAAGTAGCAAGGGCTGTCAGATTTCAAGGAAACATTCCTATTAAATTTTGGGGTGAATGTGTGCTATCAGCTGTATATTTGATCAACAGGCTTCCCACACCAGTTTTGAAAAGAAAGTCTCCTTATGAACTGTTTCATGGACATAAGGCCAATATTAACCATTTGAGGACCATAGGTTGCCTATGTTGTGCAACCAAGGTACCTAAGCAAGACAAGTTCTCTCTTAGAACTGATTAGTGTGTTTTGATAGGGTATTCTTCAACTCAGAAGGGATACTTGTTATACAGTTTATCTCAAAGGAGGCTCATTGTCAGTAGAGATATGGTGTTCAAAGAAAGCATTTTTCCTTTCAAACAGGCATTCAGTCAGCAAAAACCATTATTTCCTACTGAATCTATTATTATATCAGATGATTCTCTTATATGTGATGAAGATAGAAGCTTGCCAGTTCCTGTGCCTATTTGTACAAATACTGATGGTGTGGTCTTAAGCAGTGATACATTAGTAGCAGAAGCTGATCTCAGTATAGAACCTAATGCAGATGCCAGAGCTGGTTGCAAATGGGTTTACAAAATAAAATACAAGGCTAATGGTCAGATAGACAGATTCAAGGCAAGATTGGTGGCCAAGGTCTATAGTCAGACAGAAGGGATAGACTACCAAGAGACCTTTTTTCTAGTTGTGAAGATGACAATTGGTGGCCAAGGGCTATAGCCGGACTGAAGGGATAGACTACCAAGAGACCTTTTCTCCAGTTTTGAAGATGACAACAGTGAGATCAATTATTGCACTTGCTGCCACTCAGCATTGGAGCATCTTCCAAATGGATGTCTTCAATGCATTCTTACAAGGAGATTTGCTTGAGGAAGTGTACATGGAGCTACCTAAGGGGTTCTACAGTGCTGAGAAGGGTCAGAAGCTTGTGTGTAAGTTGGTGAAATCCTTATATGGCCTTAAGCAAGCCTCTAGACAGTGGAATGCTAAATTGACAGAGGCACTGCTGAGTTCAGGATATTCCCAAAGCCATTTGGATTATTCTTTATTCACAAAGAAGAGGGGTGATGGACTAGTGATAGTCTTGGTGTATGTTGATGACTTGCTCATTACAGGTAATGATGCAGCCTTGATAGAAGACACAAAGCAAAGTCTGCACAGTCACTTCAAGATTAAAGATTTAACATCGCTCCAAAATGCGACAGACTGCGTCGCTCCAAAATGCGACGGACATAACGACGCCGTTTGTCGCTTTTGTGTATATAGAGAGCTGAAATACTTCTTAGGGATTGAGTTTATGAGATCCCAGGAAGGTATTGTGATAAACCAAAGAAAATATGCACTTGAGTTGATAGCTGAGGCAGGATAAGGAAATGCTAAGCCTAGCAAGACACCTCTTGAGTGCAATCAGAAGTTGACTAACATGGAGTTTGATGCAGACACACCTTATGATGACATTCCAAGATACCAAAGACTAGTTGGGAAGCTGCTGTATCTCACTATCACAAGGCCAGACATAGCCTTTGCAGTCCAGCTGCTGAGCCAATTTATGCAAAGACCCAAAATGTCACATTGGCAAGCTGCCTTGAAGGTGATTAAGTATATCAAGCTTGAGCCTGGTAAGGGATTACTCATGAGTTCCAATCAAAGACTTCAACTACTTGGATACTGTGATGCTGATTGTGATCCATTGCAACAGCAAATCTGCTCTTTAAATTGCCGCTAATTCGGTATTTCATAAGAGGACTAAGCACATTGAGATAGACTGTCACTTCATCCGAGAGAAAATTCAAAAAGACCTTATCAAGACCATCCATGTTCATAATAAAGATCAAGAGGCAGACTTGCTCACCAAAGCTCATGGAAGGACACAACATGAATTCCTAACCAACAAGCTTGGATTATTGAATCTCTTCAATACATCCAGCTTGAGGAGGAGTATTAGAATGACTAAGTAGAGTTAGTAAGTTAGTTAGCTTTGAGTTAGTTAGGTTTTTCAATTAATTAGTTGGCTATTAGTTATTGATTAAGTGTAGGTATCACATGTGTGATGGTCCATCATATTGTGGTGGATATTTCCTTTGTACATATATATATTTGTACTGTACAGAATCAAATACAACAGAATATTCTTCCCCTTTCTTCTTCTTCTTCTTCTCCAAGCTATTGCTCGTTGCCTTCCACTGATCAGCAATTGCTGAATCAGTGAGTTTGTTCAGTAACACCTTCATAAGATTGAAAATTGACATCAATCTCTGGTGATTTTTTCGACCCTCGTCGTCCAGACTCTGGAATTGAGGTTAGAAAATCAAGTACACTATATTTTGTATGTGAAATGTACATTTTATGCAAAAATACCTCTAGCTCTTCTGATTCTACATAAATGCATCGGACTTGACCCGGGGTTAAGTCATTGAAAGAACACAGTGGTACTGATTGTACTCCATGATCCTCATCCTGTAATGGAATGAACTTGCAATATATATAAAAATTTATATATATTAAAATCAACCCAATTCATGGTATACCAATACAAGTAGATATATCTTTACAGAAATATTCAATAATTTGGTATAATCACAAATCCGTACATGTATAAACATAATATATCTTTTAATATACATTATACATATACAGATACGTCTTTTAGTAGACAAGGCAGTTTTCCTGTAATTATTTCTATATAGTGGCGACAACAGTGTATATTTATATACACTTATACAAATTTAGATCAGATA
>DF359333.1:0-13450 GCA_000787875.1 Solanum virginianum
ATGAAAAAAATCAGCCTAACACCCATACTTATATAAAATATAACTTTCCCATTTAACACTTTAGTCCTTAATTTTTCAAATTTACACATTTGGCCCCAAACTTTTCTAATTCGGCCAATTTAAGGGCCTCCGACCTTTAATGACCCATAATTTAACTTAATGGCCTCAATTATTTATTAAAACCTCAAGCAAATCCTAAAAGTCATTCAATTTCCAATGTACAAATTTACGGGGTCTAACAGAAATCATCAAAGACAAATAAATAGAAGACACGTCAGAATTTAGAAGATCATCAATTCTCCTGAAAAACATAAATAGTAAAAACGATAGAGGTCTCTTCGTAATAAAACTTTTGAATGATTCGGACATTTGCAAATTAAAAGTAGTACATTGCAAATAATGATGAAATAGTAAATTTAATGCCTATATAAGGCTTTCCGCTTCAAATATTATTTAGCTTGTGTTTGGACATGCGATATGAAGTTATGATTTTAAATTATAATTTTGTGTTAGTCTTTGTGTCTATCATAATTTGAAATAATAGCATGATTTGAAATTTAAAATCGTGATTTTAATTTTCTTGAAATAAAAAATTTATATAAGTTTATATTTTGTGAAAAAAGACGCTAGTATGAATAAATTATCTTTACCATATAAAAAGATTTTTATTACATATAATGGATTATTATTATTATTGACCAGTAAATATTTATAAATTTATGTGTATTTGAAAGTTTATGATTAGAAGTATTTATTTACAACAAGAAAATATGAAAATATGAAATTTATCAATGTGATACCTTTCTAATATCATGTGTTGGAACTATGAATTGTTCATCTGGTAAGATCATTATGTAATAATATAAAATTTATTTTTAATAATTTTTATAATTTATGTAAATATAACTTAAAAAATTCAAATTATATGTCCATATGAAATTTCAACTTTATATCAATTTAATTTCATACCTCATGTTACCTTTTTTATTTTTGCCTCCTCAATCAGATACTTGTGAAATTCACAAGAAAATTGATGTACTGCTGACTCATTGATCTCATCATGTTGACCACTAGAACATTGTTCATTGAACCTGACTTGCTATTATTCTTCAACTTTCAGATGATTAAGCAAATGAGACACTTAATCAAGTAATAAAATAATTTGATTAATTAATGCATTTATTTGGTCATATCATCTATTTTTGTTTTGCAAACAAGATCACTTAATGAGCTCAAATACGATATTTAATCAAAACTTATTTATCTAATAAAATTCAACTTTAGATCACGTCCAAATTAAAAAAATCGAAATCTCTATAATATCTTATAAAATTTAAAAAAGCAATAAAAAATAAGGTTAAAAAATTGCATTGCACTGCAACATGATAGAAAAGATTAAAAGAAAAAGACATTTGAGGTTTATGCATCTGGTCCAAAATTAAATGTTCATGGCAATTAATTCAATAATTTTAAATAGACAAACTAAGAAATATGACCTTACCTCATGCTACGTGTAGAATTTGTGCTGGCCAGGAGCCACAATTATTTGACCAGTACTAATCAGTAATTGATGTGATGGTTATTAAATGATTTAGACATCTTAGCGCGGGTTTAATATTTGTTATTTTTTTAATTTTAGTTCTAATTTAAGTAATAATAGAAGAATCATAAAAAATTACGAATATATCCTCAGGTTACTCAAGCAGGCATGTCGACTTGCAGCCTGCTTGAGCAGCTTTAATTACCATGATTAGCAGCTTTAAGTAGATTAAATTAAAAAATATTTGAAATATTTTTATGGGCCTTTCAATCACGAAAATTAGTTGTTAGGGATAATATTGTAAAATTACTAAGTAGCTGTTTTGAAAAGATTAAATTAAGAAATTCCTAAAAAAATTTGTGAGTTATATTAATTTAAAATAACTGAACAATTGAAGTAGCTGAGAAATTATTTATGAGGGGCAATATCATAAAATCACTAAGCAACCGCTTTTAATAAATTAAATTAAAAAATCTCTAAAATATTTTTATGAACCCTTCAATTGTGAAAATTAATTGTTACGAGTAATATTATAAAATTACTAAGCAGTTGCTTTAAAAAGATTCAATTAAAAAATTTCCGAATATTTTTATGGATCCCGTATAATATATAAGAGGAAGCAGGTAGCTCAAGCAGGTATGTCGACTTGTTGCCTGCTCGAGCTGTTTAACTCTCTCTTATTATATATAGTAATAATATGGATTTATTGTGTTGAGCACCTTGACCTTATAAATTCATATTTAAATTTTCATCAAATTTTAATATAAATATTAAATTTAAAAATAATATGTATTTTAAAAATTATTAAATTATGTAGATTCATCGTATTGAGACCATCTTTAACCCCATTATATTATTTTGCTAGCTAAGAAACTAATATAAGGATTACTATTATCGTTACTTATATTTACTTTATTTTATTTGAAAGTATCCGATCATAGAAAAAGTTCAAAACAAACCTGTAAAGTTTTTCCAAAATTAGAAAATAGATTGTAACTCATTTTTCAATTATAACTTCTCAATTTTGTTGTATTCGTATACATTCAAGTATGAACAATACTTGTTCATTCAAATATATTTTGCTACCAAAAAAAAAGTATGAACAATATAATTGCAATTATTCTTTATTTATTAATAATATAAATAATTAACACAATTTCATTCAACTTTAATTTCTTAATATTAAAATAAAATGAAAAATACGTAAAATTTATTGACACTGCATACAAAAGGAGTGGAGACACAATTTTCTACATGTTTTTTTTAAATAGAATTCTATAGACATTTTTCTTTAAAATATTGAAAATAGACCCGACATTACCTCAATTACATATTATTGGCACATGAATTTGTTCATGACAACTACACAATTTTATAGGCATACGCAAATTAATATCGTGAATGTGCACAACATACTAAATTAGTGAAACTTCAAGTTTTTCTAAGACATATCTTATTGATAATGTGGCTTTGATAAGAGATTGCTCGATATAATGAATAAACACGTGTAATTTTGAAATTAAAAATAATAATTACTTTATTTCTTATTTAATAGTGGTAGCCTTATTTGAATGTCTGTGGTTGGAGACAAGTTAGAAGTTGAAGAAGAAGATATTGAATTTTGGCATTAGTGAGATTTGTAAAAATCGTAGCGATTTGTCACCTAAGATATATAATTTGCTTCACCGTCGTTAATCGAGGCAGAGCCGCACCGAAGCTTTCACACAATCAAAAAATGGTCCGTGCCTGAAGGTTTGAGATTCTTCCGTTAATCGGAGTCCATTCATTTCTCATATGGTTTATCTAGCAACATTTTTTTTTTACTTTCTATTTTTGTTTGGCCGTTTGGATTGTTTCCTATTTATCATTTTATTTTTATCTTTTTTGAATAAATAGACTTTGGTCCAAACTTGAATTTAAAAAATATATATTAATTTTGGAATAAATTATTATTATTAATTTTTAAATAAAAAATATTTATATTATGTTATTATTGATTTCGGTATATAATTTTAACATAATTAATTTTGATTGTTTTAAAATCAAATAATCCTATGCTTCTTTTTTAAGAGTTTTGTTGCAGAGTTGATATGACCTACCGCATTTTATTTTTATGTTTTTTTTACCCTATTGTGAATAGCTTAGTCATAATTTCATAGGCACTCAAAATTAGAATAACACCACTTATAATGTAATCAAATAATTTGAAACATTTATTCTGAGTAGCTAACTCTTATTATTGTTGTTGATAGAAGTACAATTTTGAGCAAACAAAAAAAAAAAGATTTATAGTTCGATATTCAAATGAAATAAAATCTTGAAGATGTATTTATAAAGTGATCGTGATTAATTATATTAATGCAATTTTCAATTTTAAATTTTGCGTAAATACTGAATAAGTATTGAATGGGAATTCAGTCTCTATCAATACAAAATTTAGAAAATATAATCAATATCTAAAATTAAAATACAAGAAGTAAACAGAGACATAGGACAATCCGGTGACTAGATTTTTCTTATGTGGCGGAGTTTGAGAAAGTATTAGACCATAATGGTCTATTTTATGTATTTTTATTTTGCATTCATGCAAGAGACTGTTTCTACTACTCAAGCTCGTGATCTCCTTATTATATGGCAATAACTTTGCCAACCATGTCACGATTCCCCTTCAAAATAAAGTCATACTCAAAGCGAAAAGGAAAAAAAAATAAATGGTTCAATTAGCAACAAAGAAATATGTGGGAAGCGGGACTGTGATGGATTGAACATGTGAAGAGAAGAAATATTATAACAACATCCAACGAGGAAGTGCAAGGAAGAATTAAGAAGAGATGATTAAATAAGATATGAAACATTGGTATGTCGTCAAAGACATGACCTAGATAGAAGAGCATGGAGGTTGAATCACACTAGCATGGAGAACCTAATATTCCTTTACTAATATTATTATACAACTATTGTGTCGATATTATCTCATACTTGATTCTTTCTCTATTATTGTTTTCTTGTACTTGATTATCTTTACTATATTTACTGATTATCTTTACTATATTTACCTTTAGTATTTTTGTTTCTTCAATATTTTAATCACAATGATTTACTTTTGTATTTTTTTCAAAATATTTTAAAAAGTTAAGGATCTATAGAAAATAAGCAGCACATCTAACGCACACAAAATTCAATAATTTTTATTTAAACTCTATATTTATATTTAATACACACTAATAAAATTCTAATTTGGATCAATATCAAAGTGGCCCAATGGTAATATTGCAAAGATAAAACCATCTAAGTTTTTCAGCCCTCCTCAGTAAGGATTTAATTCTACTAAGACACATAATATAACTTTAGTTTTGCTTTTCTATGCGCGCACAAATATTAAAAATATTACTTAATTTGTCAAGAATTTAGGAGTGTTTTCATTCTTGTTACAAAATTAGGGCGTATTTTAATTTAATTAATCAAGTAGAAGAGCGTTTTTAATACTATCGATAGTTTGAAGATGAAATTGAATTCTTTTAATACTTTTATCAACCTAAATTGGTATTCGGGTCCCGAATGGCTTACGGTCGGTAACCCGACTCAGCCCGGATCATCTCAAAATCCTACTCATCAACCGAAGAAAGAGCCTTTCGACCTGAAAGGCAAGGGTTTCCAAAACCCCCCGAGGAATTATTCTGAAATTCTCTTGTAGACCCATATTCTTGTACGCAAAAAGAAATGGTGGCAAAGAAGGGAGGAATCAAAGGAGGAGGAATGGGGGGAGCAGAAGATGCAGTGGAGGAATTGGCTCGTACCCCTGTGCAGGCTATTATTTTGGCTGATAGTTTCACCACAAAGTTCCGACCCATCACTCTTGAACGCCCTAAAGTAAGCTAGCTTTCAACACCCTTATCTTCTTTTCCTTTGTCCTTTTTTTTTGTTTTTTAATGATGAATACTCCTGATTAATAGCAGTCAGATGTAATCATCATGCCTGATTAAAAGAACTGTATCAAAGAACAATTGGTGTACAGGAATACCAGTCAGATGTAATCATCATGCTTGTTGGTCTTATTTTATTGAGCAAGAGCTCGCTTTAGGATTTTCAGTCTAAGGAATGAATTTGTATGCCCTCATTTTTATTATTCTAATTGTATGAATAGTGTTAATACAAATTTGGAATGCACCAATCGAAGTATATGTACTGGCAGATGTAACGTTACAGGTCTATAATACAGTTTAATGGTTTTCGTGTTGCAGGTATTGCTACCATTGGTCAATGCCCCTATGATAGATTATACCTTGGCGTGGCTTGAATCTGCTGGCGTTGAAGAAGTTTTCGTTTTCTGTTGTGCTCATTCCAAGCAAGTGATTGATTATTTGGAAAAGTCAAATTGGTTTGGCCAACCAAACTTTTCAGTCACAACAATTGAATCACTGAATGCTATTAGTGCAGGAGATGCTCTGCGTTTGATCTATGAGCAAAATGTGGTATGTAATGACACTTGCTTATCATTTTGCCGTCTTCCTCTCAAATTAAAACTCAGTCAGTGGATGTTACAGTTTGTCATACTTATTGAACAAAAAAAGTTAATGTTATCCTATCTTTCTAGATCTTTTTATGATCATTTGGAAATAAGGGTTTTGTCAAAAGGCACAGGAAATAGTAAAAGAAAAGTTTTTGATCCTAATACCTTAGACTTTATCACACAGTTGACATCCTATTGGTCATTATTTAGTATCATTTAGATGCCTTATGGTTAGATAAGTCGTTCCTTCCATTGTTTGTGCATTTGAGGAGTGTGGAAATTTATTGCATGTTTTAAAGGCTATAACCTGGTTAAATGAGAGATTACAGTAGATATGGGGATTGGGGGGTTGGGCATAAGAGATCTGAGGAAGCAAAACAAGAACATCAATCTACTGATGAAGTGGCTTTGAAGATATAATGATCACGGAAGGATATTATCAAATGTAAATATGGTGAAGATTAAACTGGTGCAACAATGTCAGTACTGGTACTTAAGGGGTTGGGGACTGGAGAACTATCAAAAATTTATGGCCAAAGCTTGAGGCTGATTTGTATATGAAAGTGGGAGATGGCAGGAGAACAAAATTCTGGGGAGATGCCTGCTATGAACAGATCCCATTGAAGGAATCTTTTCCACATCTGTTCATACTAATCAACAACCCAGAGGCAAATGTCAAAGATTGCTGGATACCGTAGGGATGTAACTTGTTCACAGGGACTTTAGCTATTTCCATTTGATTCTGAAGGAAATAGCTTCTAGGTTGCGTCAACTAATTCACTAATTCCCAGGGGCTTTCCGGTTGTCAAAAATGAATTCCACAAAATGTTACAACTGGTAAATGCAATTGTTCTAGTAAAATTCTTTTGGACTCCCCAAATAGTTATATCGCCATTCTTTTGGGATGGAGTATCTTTTCCACATGATGCATAAATCAGTAGGAACAAGCAACAATAGTTTTGCTAATCATAGATTAAAGACTTATCTTGATTCTCCTTTCATTGTACTTTTGTCATTCTCCCTGTGCCCATTTTGGTGTGTACAAGTGGTTTTAAGATTGTAATGAACATATTTTCATTTAACTCTACCATCACTGCTGCATTAATAACTTCTTGTGAAATGGGAAATAGAAAAGCACTAATATACTTGCTTCATGTTGTTTAACCCTTTCTTTTGATGGACACATATGGAAAGGTTTTCTGTTAAGACAGCTGCATTAGTGCATAATCTAACGTGACTTTATCTGAGCAGGACTAGGTTGGAGTCCTAGATTAATCATTATGATGTTGTTTGTTGGCAATCCGTGATGCAAACATTGTTTGCGAGATAGAGTTGTAAAATGAATCAAACAAGGATGAAAACCATCAGAGATCATGGCTCAAAACTTAGTCGAGTAAAAAAAAAAAAAAAGTAAGGTGTCTTCCCATTTATCTTAGCTTGTGGATGGACTTTATGTGGTCCTTAGGTACCTGGTAAAATAGTTGCTGTACACACAAGTTCGTCCAAACATCACCATTTTAAAAAAAAGAAAAGATCAAAGTTGACATTGAACATTGTGTGTGGTCCATGTTTGTTTTCGGCGATGAGGAAGATGTTCTCCTCTCCTTGTGTTCACTGTTCTCTGTGTGCTTAAATTTGTGGATGTAATATTGTTGAATTTGGAGTGATCTTTTGTCAATGTGATTTGTTTACTCAACTTTTGGGCTTTTGAAGATATCCGGTGATTTTATCCTCGTCAGTGGAGATACTGTGAGCAACATGTCACTATCACAGGCTCTTAAGGAACATAAGGAGAGACGAAGAAAAGATAGCAATGCTGTAATGACCATGGTCATTAAACAGTCAAAGGCTTCTTCTATAATTCGTCAATCTCGTCTTGGAACTGAAGAGCTGTTTATGGTAATTGATCCAGAAACGAAGCAGCTGCTGTATTATGAAGACAGGGGAGATAATCTAAAGGGATATTTGTCTCTTGACAAGGCATTGCTTACTGATAATACTTCCATTTCCCTTCAAAATGACAAGCAGGTTTGTTTTGTTACTCTTGTGATAATATTTCTAGTGTTGTTAGTATTGGTACTAGTTTGAGCAATATTCTTGATAATGCATGTTGCATGATCTTGTTTTAATTACTTGAGAAAGATGAGGTCCTTGGATGAGCAGTACGAGTGGTTGCCTTTTCTTTTCCTTTCCTGCTTGAATTTATTGACAATGTTATTTACAGATTACATCTGCCAAAATAAAATGTTTGTTTTCGAATTCAATGCAAATTTTGCAATAGTCATTATTTGTAGTTCATATATTTGCTTGCCTCAATAACCAATGGCGGAGTTTAGTATAGTTTAGGTATTGCATCTGGTGAGGTTTATTTACTTTCCTTTGTTGACTTCGCTACCTTGCTATTTTCTCATGTTTTTAAATGCCATGGTTCTTCTTGTCTAGTAAGAGCCTCCTTTAATAGATGAACTAGTAAGAAAAGTTCTAGTCTCTTGTAGCTAAATTTACTCTTTGCGTATAGTGCTATTCTTCCTTCCTTCATCTTGTTTTGGAGAAGACTCCTGATTATTGTCATTTCTTTCTGTTTATTCTTGTGATGAATGATTGGTGAGTGTTGGTTGCAGGATTGCTACATTGACATTTGCTCCCCTGAAGTGTTGAGTCTTTTCACTGATAATTTTGACTATCAACATTTGCGGCGTGATTTCGTCAAGGGGTTGCTTGTCGATGATGTATGTATAACCCTTTGTATTTCTCTTGATGAATGCTGTCCTTGTACCCAAGACAAAGTGTGAAGGTCAAGCAAAACAATAATTCCCTTCCATCCCAATATCTTGCTACTGGCTTAGAATGGTTTGTGTATGGTGATCTCCCTTTTTGGTATAGTAAATAGATGTGTTCGCTTCATTACAATTTTGGTGAATCCGTTCTCTTGCCCCATATGTTCACTTAAATTCATGTAAAAAAATAATCCCTAAAAATTGGGTTCTACGTGCATGAGGAAGGGGGTGAGGAATATATAATGACCCATTCTTTAAGGTTAGCTGGATTCTTATGTTCTTTTACATAGCATGAAAGTACGTTGAGGTGTCATAGTCGATTATCACCGATGCCTTTCCTGTGTATGGAACAATTGAGAATCTGGTCTGCATGTTAGGAGGCATGTTGGAGAAGTAATTAGATAAATAAAAATGCTTTAAATATTTTAAGCATTCGTAACTACGTGCTATAGCGTACTCATTAAAAGATAGCTTTTGCGTTCTAACTTTAAGAAGTGCAATAGAATCAAGTGCATTAAATATATTTTAGCTTCTTAAAGTCTTAGCTTAAGATTTCATCTTTTTTATCAAGTAAAAGATTTCACAGATAATAACAAGGAGAAATGTACAAACTATGATTCTTTTCAAAAGACACTCTATCCTCCGTACAAAGTGCACAAAAAAAAAAGCATCGAAGACTACTTAACAATTGAGGAAAACTCATCTCACCTCTTCAAAAGCTCTCATGTTCCTCTCTTTCCAAATGATCCGAATTAGCGCAAGAGAGGAGTAACATTCCATGTCTTGTGGTTTCTTTTTCTAGTTCAATTCTTCCAGCCTAAGTTGCTCGGGCATGGGTGTCCAATATAGGTGCGGATCCAGAGGTTGGATCCTTCATGATCTATATTTCAAGACTTGGTGGTAAAAATCCAGGTACAAATACGAGTGTGGTAATTTGGCTAAACATAATTCAGATATTTAAAAATGGAGTTATATGTCTAAATCATGAGATGGTATGCAAGATATTTTGAGGAGAGATATTGATAAGATCATAAGAGAAGAATCCCCAAAAGGGATAAAATGAAAAGGACTGACATAGAATTTCTACATACAAGCTATTCCATTTACTTCAGTTTCACCTTAGTTTTTTAAGTTGTATAAATCGTTGTATTTAAATATTTTTTGGTTGTAAACGTTACAGTCTCTTTTTTATTTGTAAAGTTTAAATGTGTGTAATTTCTTTGTAAGCATGAGATATATAATGTGCGTGATGTCGTTTAATTAAAGCCAGAAAATAGAACTTGTGTAGTATACAATTGTCTTTAATTGAAATTTTGTTCATGGAGAATAAAAAATTCCGGAAACAATAAAAAAAGGAATACTAAAATACTGAGACTGGAAGTGCCAGCACAGCCCTGGTGCTGATGAATATACTTGTTACATTTCTCAAAAAATATAATAAAATCAGGAAACTAGAAGTCCTCCAAGTTCAAGTGACATGGTACTGTCCATCTTTCATGGTCAGTTTCTTTAGCCATGAATATATCAATCGAAATCCATCTCCTGTTTGCACGGTTGAGCATCTCTTGCTTCCTGCATCCATATCTTTATCCTCAACTTACTTTTTCTTTCAGATAATGGGTTATAAGATCTACACTCATGAAATTCATTCAAGTTATGCGGCTAGAATTGACAACTATAGAAGTTACGACACCATTAGCAAGGACATAATTCAGCGGTGGACATATCCGTTGGTGCCTGATGTTCAGTTTTTTGGAAATTTTGCTACCAAATTGGAAAGGCAAGGCATGTATCGAGCACCTGGTAAGGATCAATTCCATCTTATCTTCTCACTTACTAGAATATGCTGTCAATGGATTAACTTCGGATTGACATTGTGAAGATGGAAATATTGCATATCAGTTTCCAGTATTCTATACTTTTTGATTGATGCATTGTATAGTGTATACATGAGTTTTTCCCAGATTAATAAAATTATATACCTTAAACAAAAGAAATATTGAATATCAATTTCCAAAACTGCAGCTAAATTAGATACTGAAAAAGAAAGACTGATGGATGGAAATTTGAAGGATATGTAATGGCTTCGAAAAAAATGTGGTAATCTAGCAGGTTTTGCTATTCACAGGATTTAGACTTTATTGCTTTAGTATCTGATGTGCTTCTTGTTGAGGATCCGTGTAGCTGATTCCATCTAGTTTGAGATTTTGGGATTTGAGGTGTAGTATTTTTCTTATAGCTTCTGATGTCCTTGTAAGTTGCCGAATTGAACATACAGAATTTGGGTTGTCTTACATACACACTGGTGGAATTTCATTTTAGTCCACTTTTCAAAATAGTGCGAGGTTTTGCTGCTAGAACACATTCTATAGAAAATAAAGCAAGCTAGAATAGATGTGTCACTATATACAGAAGTATTTAATTATAAAATTAGATATGAAGGAGAGTACGTGTTTTAGTTGGGTCCACTCATCATGTGGACATTTTTCCTGATTGATATTTGTCCCCACGTAATATTTTATGTTCATATCATCTTGGATGAACCTTCTTGTGAAATATGGTTTAGGTGTTGTAGATGTTGATATTTTTTCCGGACTCTTTTGACATTGTTGTTTACCTTCTATTTCTCAGAAATTAAGCAATCCCGCTCTTCGAAAATTGGTCCCTTTACCGTCATTGGGACTGGAACCAGTATTGGGAACAGCACACAGATTTCGAATTCAGTTGTTGGGGAAGGTTGCTCAATTGGGTCAAATGTCACTATAGAAGGTTGCTATATATGGCATAATGTTACGATTGAAGATGGCTGCAAATTAAAGCACTCAATAGTTTGTGATGGTGTGACAATGAAGTCTGGAGCAGCTTTAGAGCCTGGTGTTGTCTTGTCTTTCAAGGTTAGTGCCATCAAAGAAACGAGAAAACACACTTTTCTTTCCTGGATGTACTAGATAGACCTGGTTTTGATGAATTTCAATTAAGCAATTCACTCATTGCAAACGTTGCCTCAAAACATCATCTTTTAAAAGGCGGAGACCAGATTATTCATGTTAAGCTTTCTTGGTGGTTCTTTCCGGACAGGCAGTTTACCTTTATGTGTTTCTTGCTTTTGACTCAGAGCTGGTGCCACTTCTTTAGGCCATGGAAAATCCTCATCTTCAAGGGGATGTATTATGCTGAAACCAGAAGTTTGACACTTAAGATTGGGCTTCTATCTTATGCTAAACTCATATACGGAGTCATAACTTGTGGCGTAGAGGGTTATTCTACTTTAACATGGAGGAAGTACTTATAACTTAAAGGGTTTAGACCTTGCAAAATCAATAGTGGGGCAGAGATCTTATATCAAATGGGAAATCTTTATTAGACATGAATGTTTCTTAATTACTCGGTTACTCTTTAGTGTGTTTCTGCCTACAGCAATGTCTCTGTTTTCCCCTTATAATTTGTCTTTGCCCAAGACCCTCACTTGTGGGATCACACTAAGTATGTTGTAAAATTTGCCTTGCTCCCTGGTAACGTTCTTGGTTGAACTTAATAACTGTTGCACACCAATTTCACACATTCATGTACCTAGTTCTCCTTTCTTTTAGGCTGCACCAACGTATTTGTCCTTTTAATAATATCAGCCTTCCCATTTTTTTTGTACTTTGAAATCATAGCATCTATGCTCCTCAGGTTGTGATTGGCAGGAATTTCCTTGTACCTGCTTACTCCAAGGTATCTTTGCTTCAGCAACCTATAAAGCAAGATAGTGATGAGGAACTGGAATATGCTGACAGTACTAGTGGGATCCCCGAAAGTCCATGTAACTTTTCTGACTTTTGAGTATTGTATTTTAGTGCAGTGAGATGATAATTTGGCATTTATTTTTCTATATTGTACCATAGATGATAAACACGCAGGTGGAATTATGTTGGTGTTTTTATGCATTCTTGTCTCTTCATCTGCACTTTTGGAATTTTGATTTGCCCTGAGGACTTCCACACAAATATGCACTCCTGAAAACTGTTACGTAGATGTGAAGTATGGTAGGAAAAAGCAATTATTTTCTTGCGTGAGAATGGTTTCTCAGAATCATAGACTCCCATACCAAATTAGTTAACCTAGTTTCTTTCCTAATCTGTCCTAAATTCTAGATTTTCCCAACATAGGGAAGTTCAGAATCTTCAAGAATTTTGACGTAACTCAAACCGAACAGTAACGAAACTAGGGTAAGTAACTTGGTAACTTGACATAAGAGAAATATGTCTAGATGGCCCACCTCAAAGGAGTCTAGTAATGTTATGAGGCTTATGTTGGATTTTTCTGAAGTCGCTTAAAATTTGGAAAGACAATCAATCAATGTGTTGCACTTAAATGTGGATCCCTTTTTTTTTTGGAGACAATGTCATAAAATTAATGAAGTTTGGACTCATTTCGAGACCCGAAATGGGGCGAAGTGGTTCTAAACCCCCCAAGGCTACCACAACAATAACATCTACATACCCAATGTAGTCCCACACATTAGAGTTTGGAGACCTTACCTCTACTAACCAAAACTATAGATAGTAACAAAACAGTACTACAACAAAAGAACACTAGAAACGAACTACACAAAATAAAAGATACACAGAATGTGTTTTT
>DF359333.1:22120-41672 GCA_000787875.1 Solanum virginianum
AGTGGCAGTGTAATTTTTCTTTATTATGGCTATATAAAACATATCAAATTGAAAAAAAAGTGTTCTGAAAATTTTTAACAAGATCTCTCTCGAATTAATTTGGGTTGCATATCAACCCAATTTTAAATGGGTTGGGTTAAGATGGGTTGAGCCAAACTTCAACGGGTTGGGTCGGGTTGGGCTTAATGTTGCCACCCCTAATACCCAGAACAGTGTTTCTGTCCACCCAATTCATTGGCGAGCCTGGATCTATGCTCCTTGCCTGTTCAGCCTTCGATGCATTAGTCGTATCGACATTATGTCGAAACAGTGGTGTTACTGATTTGGAACCGTGGGCTCTTTTTGGTAAGTGAACTGGTTCGCTATCCTCCCTACCTTGTTCACTAATCCAAGGGAGATAAGATCTTTTCCTTTTTCTTGGGCCTTTTCTCCCTTCCCAGAATTCAAAATTTCTGTTGCCTCTCTTTTCTACCAGTTACAGAGTTCCTGTCCATGGACTCCACCCGACCTGAAACACGCTTCTCAGCCACCCCTCCCCCCACCTATCTTCTTTTTGTCTTAGTTGCTCCCTATTTTTTCCTCGTCTCTAGTGTCAAAATCACAGGAAGGAAGTAGACAGCCATATTCTACTTCCCACAACACCATCATCCATACAGGAACACAGCCTCCTTATCTCACCATAATCATACAGGAACGGGGCCTCCTTGTTCCACCAGAATCCTTACTCTAGACATATCATGTAGGCTGAAAATGACATTCACAAACCCCCAAAGGATTTTCCAACTTTCATGAATAATTCAACACACCAAAGATGGGCGGGAATGCCCACCAACTTCAGAGTCACAGTGTCGCTGGAAAAGCGAGAATCCGAAAACCTTTCCCTTATTCTCAAATGCTTTTTGTGCTATCACACAACTTCTCTTGTTTGATCATGTGTACTGCATCTGACCTACTTAAATATCCCTTATTCAATCTAACCTTTGTATTACTCTATTTTATCACTCCACAGATTTTGCATCATCTGTATGATCAGGACATTATACAAGAAGAGGCAATACTTGACTGGGCTTCTGAGAAGGAAGGGGCAGAGGAGTCAGATAAGGTTTTTGTCAAGCAATCAGAAAAATTTATCCAGGTTTGTACTTGCAGCACTTGTGACTTTTCATAAGATGACCTGCCGGTATTGCATAGTAACCTCGAAGATTAGTTGGTTCTTTTGGCGGCAATTGATTTAGCTAACCTATCTTATCATTCCATTCCCAATCTCTCCCCACCCCCTGGGCCCCAATGCTCAGGAAAAAATAAGTTGCTAGTAAATTACAAAAGGGAAGAAAGCAAAGTTTGTCTTTCAGTATTGTCTGCTTTACTACTTGAATCATGCATGTTCATTATGAACTCTGGAATTTTTGCAGTGGCTCAAAGAGGCATCTGAAGAAGAGGACGAGGACTGACAGTAATAGAGACAGTAAACTTTTTAAAGCTGCTCCAACTGCCTATAGCTACCTCACTTCTTGCCCTTAGATGAACATGGTACACCTCTCAGAAACCTGACACAGCTAAGAATCAAACCTTAACCTCTCTCCCTTGCATAACCTAAATGTGTCAGTTATAACTTTCTCATCACTTGTATACTGAGGACCCATTTAGTCTGTAATCTCTTCTGCATCGACTGGAGAGGCCAGTTTTGTTTCAATAGAATTTTGTCTCGAGGAAACTTAAAACATGTCAACTCTCTGTGGAAATTTTAGATAGTGAAGGATTAGTTGCAATGAAGCTAAAGATGTTGGTGACATTGTTTTTTTTGCTGAAACGGTAGAACCACATTGTTGAAAATATGACATCTTTTGGTGTCTTATTATCTCACAAGAGCTTGCTTTATGTTATTACTGTTGTATATTAACCTTTTCCTTTTCTTTTATAATTTCTCAATTTTCTTTTATGAAATCCTCATTATCCTTGCTACAATACCTCGTGACTGTTGAAGTTGTTGAGTAGGGACAGCGTCATTGAATGATTTTATTGGTTTTTCCTAGTGGCAGTGTAAATGATTCTTCACATTGTCGGTGCAATTCAACTCTCTGTTGAAGTTACAACTTGTATTTTCAGGTTATTAATTTCACGTGTATGGTGAATTACTTTCAGGTTATTGATTACCTCTAAAGTGACTCGAGTGTGATGTATATTTTGTTTAGTGACATGGTAACCACCACTACATGCCTTGCCATATGCTAAGTTGCTCTTCTGTACCTTCACCAACAGGCAACTGTCCAGAGCCAAGCAAAAATTATATACCTCCTTGTTCACTTGTCATGGGAGCAACTCCCATGTGGACTCTGGTTTATCTCCATGATGTCCCCGGGACGCCAATTAGAGTCCCTAGGCCTTCATCTGTTGGCAGCCCTCCAAGGATAGTTGAATGACCACCACGTCTGCCATCCTCGAGTAGTCCTCTCAAGCCAAGGGTGCAATGCTTACACTTACCAGTAGCCTAGCCTAGTAGACCCAAGAGGACTCTAATACGGTCACCAATCCTTCCTCCCGCCATTCAGAATTTCTTCTATACGAAGAAAGAATTAAACCGATTTGCTTTATAGAAAACCAGTCTATTACCATCTTCCAAAAGAGACTCACTCATCTTAGAGAGACATTTCAATTTGCAGTACTGCTAGTCAAACTAGTAAATTCTGAGCTATTCTTTCCTCTAATGTGCTAATTTTTGAAGCTTCACACCGATATTGTTTGATCAAATGTTTCTTGAGTTTTAGTTGTCTACTCTATTCATATATATTTTTATCATCACGTCTTTGCTCTTTTTCTATTTTTGCCGCCTCATGTTGGTATTATTTGTTAGGTAAGCAAATTTGTATTCATTAAGCTATTTTTATAAAAGAACAACGCGTTAAGGCAAAATATCAGGACCAAATGAGGCAAAATACGTGGTTACAATAGTGTGTGTATATATATATATCCAATAATATTATGAACTGTGATTTTAAGAACAAATAGAAATTGATTTGGTTTCAGCACGAAAGAGAGAAAAGGAAATTGAACTCCCTCGGTCCATCTTTATTTGTCCCCTATACTATTTTGAGATGTCCAACAATATTTGATCACTTTATGAAATTAAAAGATAAATTTTAACACTTAATTCTTGATTTACTCTTATCATTAATTATAGTTATTTTTCTATATATATTTCAAGACATTGTATTTGTTATATTCAAAAATAATTAAGTAAAATTACTTCTATCACTTGATACTTCCTAATTCATGTCTCGAGTCAAGAAGAACAAGTAAAATGAATGGAGGAGTAGTTGGTAACTAAAGCTGAGCTGTAAGGCCAAAAAAAAAAAAAAGGAATACTCCAGTAGTTTCGATGTCAATTCCCACAGAAAAGCCCTCGTGCGTTTACACTTACTTGTCGCCTTCTCTCTCTCATATAATAAATGTCAGCTCTGGCAATGGCACACTTCATATAAACAATAACATACGTGCACTCCTCTCAAGTCGACTTGTTTCAGATCTCCAATTTTTTTGAATCTCACTCTTCTAGTTCTGAGGATCTGCCTGCTCATTCTAGAGAGTGGAGTTATCATGGATCGTGCACCCTGTGATTTTGTGATTGATCTTGCCATTGAAGGAGGAGCAAGTCCTGATCCTATTTCTGCTGATAAAATAGGCAAGAGATTTTTCATCAATGTTTGTGATGATCAACAACTTAATAAAGCTGAAAATGGCCTCTGTATGATCAGCAATGTAAACGATGATCACGAGCTCTCCCCGGTGGACAGGGGCTTAGTGGCTGAGAATCGCGTCGAGAAGAAAAATGTGAAAGATAAACGAAAATCCACGAGTGCTAAAAAGCCTCCCAGGCCTCCAAGAGGATTATCTCTGGATGCTGCTGACCAGAAGCTTATCAAAGAGATAGCTGAAATCACAATGATCAAACGCGCACGGATTGAGCGAATCAAGGCTTTGAAGAAAATGAAAGCAGCAAAAGCATCTTCAACTTCATCATCGTCGGCAGGCGATGTCCTTGCCTTACTGTTCACCCTCCTCTTCTTTGTCGTGCTATGTTTTCAAGGGATGTCCTCTGGAAGTTCAGCTGTGAGCTCTCATGATTCCCCTCAACCAAGTGGATCAAGGTCGAATAGCTTTATTGTTCAACAATACTACTCCGGTATATCTGCTAAAATTGCTGGATCACCCAATTTCATTGATCCCAGGGACGGCGTGAAACAGGGGTGAAGCTACATTCATCCGACCACCCTTCTTTGAAAAACTTTTTTTGAATGTATAGTTTACAAATAGATATTGATATATGTCAATTGTTGAACACCTTTATACAAACATCATTCACCCATATTCTAAAAATATGAACACCCGAAAATGTTAGATTCCACCACTGGCCTAAAAAGTGTAGCAACATGAAGCGTAGTGTGATTGGGGTGAATTTTAGAATACGCAAATATGAATAGGAACTGCCAACATGTCTACAGCATGCTAGGATGTTTGTGGAATTGCTAATTGTTATACTGAGTTATTGTTTTGTTGGGAAATTTCATTTGTAACTAAATAATGACTATATAGCTCACTGAAGAGTGGTAGTTTCGCGGGTTTCTTCTCTTGAATGGAGAGGAGGAAAAAAGACCTTTTGTACTGAACATTCCGCCTGTAATTGTACAGGTTCCCATAGCAATAACATGTTTTTGGTTCAGGCATTAAGTGCTAGTAAAGCCTTTACATTATGCAGAGTGGCTGAGACCGGTGGCCTAATTGCGTCTTTTTCTTCTTGTCAGTTGGAATTTGTTGCTCAGTGTAATGTTAGTGAAGCTACTAAGGAAATTTACTACTATGTGTTTGAAATAAAAAAAGAGTTAAGCTGAAGGGACAAACACAATAATCTGAAAGCATCAACCACTCTTTAAGTTACATAGGTTTACAGGACATATACTCATTGCATATGCCGACGACGCGAAAAACATACTTTACTACAGTTACGATTCACAAATTTAAAAAGCAGGAGCCAAATAAAGCAGAATGTACATGGAACACCAACTCATAGCTAGGGTTTAGTATAGAAGAGAGGCCAACTTTACAGAAACGAAACGAGATGAATTAGGCCTTCCAAACAAACCTTTCAACTAAAAAGATGGCCTCTTGTTGTAGCTCTCATGTGACATGTGCAATCTTCATCTGTTGAGTCCTCTGTATTTCATTTCATCCTTGATAAATCCTGAATTGCTGATGATTGTTTCAAATCTTCCCAACCTCAACCAGTAATGGAAAAGGACAGTTTCCAGTACAAAATGCCAAATATTTTATGGTTGACATTGAACTCAAAACAAGAAACATACTTCTGTTGTTAGTATACTTTCTTTTGTATATTATGCAATCTTTACCTGTAAAAAGAGGTAGCAAATTGCCGTTGGATTTCACTAGCGATAAGGTTAAAGGACTACTTGAGAACCAGGACAGAATAAGGTGGACATCAACATTGAGGACTAAACCATTACATTGGAATATTAGTGACCATTTTGGTAATGAACTTGTGATTTTTCAATTGCATTAGAAATGATCACTGATAGCCAAACAAACTTCCTTACACAATTCCCGCTAATCCAATAGCATCTCCTTCATTGGTCTTGGATCCCAAAGCAGGAGTTACATTTCGAGGTTTTGCTGAAGGATGAGAAGGAATACAAGTAAATTAGAACCTTAAAAAACTAAAATTCTTGGTTTATATGAACAAGACAGGAGAAAAAAAATAAGCATTAGATTGAAGAGTACTCACTTGAAACATTTGTGATCACATTAACGCTTTTTTGAGCAGCGAGAGCTTTTAATTTGTTTCCTGTTGCTAACAGCAGGAAGCTCTTCATGTGCTGTTTCTGCTCCTTAGGACTAGCAGTCTTGGTCAGCGCTTCCTCAAAGGCAAGAAGATCTTGGGACGTAATGCAAGGGAGAGAGCGTAAAATCTACACGCAAAAATTTGTATGAATTATATTGAATAGTAGACAAAAGATAGGTAGGTATGCTTTCAGCAAGGTAAACTTCATTATGCTTGCTATTGAAGATAGCAAAAATACTTCACAGCTAAGATTAAGAGCTCTTTTTTTTATTGTTGACTTTTAGCCATGCGCCGCAGCGTCTATGAGCATAAGTCACACATGCTTTTTCGGTTATGGGTTTACTCAGACACACTACTACAATATATCAACAGGAAAAAGAAAAAAAGATAAGTAAAATGCAATTTTAAGTTGAAAAATGTGTTTTTGTTCTTAATATACCAGGGGTAAAACTTGCATGGAACTACTAACTTTTGATTATTGCCATAATTTATGAGGTAACAAAACTATTTGTCATAGAATATAGGTGAGAATAAATGCAAATGGATAAGCAGAGTTGCTAGAACTCTATCCTAAAATCACCAGATGAAAAGAAAGAAAAATTGCAATGAATACAAGGTGATACTATAAGCAACTGTAAAGTGTGAGATCCAAATAACCTGTCGAGGTGCTGGGTGTTTATCAGCAAGATAAATGAAAATTTCACGACAAAGCGCAACTAAATCAGCACTGATGAAAGCATTTGACTCCAGAGCCAGAGCTTGTATTGTTGCAGGGAACAAATCTTTACAAACAAAGTCCCGAAGCTCCATATTAGTTGTTGAAATAGCCAAGAGGATTACAGCTCCACAAAATGAAGAAACTTTAGTTACAGCTTCACCATCTGTCCATCTTAGAGCCTCTAAACTGATTTGCAAGGC
Organism: Solanum virginianum; assembly: GCA_000787875.1. Taxonomy (NCBI): domain Eukaryota; kingdom Viridiplantae; phylum Streptophyta; class Magnoliopsida; order Solanales; family Solanaceae; genus Solanum; species Solanum virginianum. Next base: position 28,890 of record DF359333.1, read on the forward strand.
TGGAAGTGCTATGCTTTTATGCATCAACACAAATCTGTGCATACATCACAGAGATCCAAGACTGAGAACAACAGAAGAACGTAGACTAGAGAAGTACTTCAACACCCTAAGCAACTTAAAATTGACAATTTTCACATACCCAACCATGGAGCTTGTGGCAAATGCAGCCAAGTCTTTAAGTGATGATTCATCCATTCGGCTTACATGGCCAGATGGCTCCAATGAAGGAAGTCCAGCATTGAGTACGGGTGAAGCAAAAACAGAGAGGATTGAACACGTTTCACGAGTTAGATCTCGCAGGAGCTTTTCCTCCATTACCTCCACTTTCAGGTCTGAGCCATCGACTATGCCATGCAGATCAGGAACCTTTGCTCTACCTTCCTGTAAGAGACTAGACCACGAATGGCTAAGAGCTTGCTGAGAATGGACAAGTAATGGGTGCAAGAGCTTTTCCAGCCATGCCTCCCACATATCTGAAGGGCAATTTTTAATCAAGGGGATCAGCACCAAATGAACAAGCAGCCTTAAGTGCCTGAACTCCATATGTTGTATGTTCTCCATCAAGGCTAAAGTAACAGACTCAGAGTCTAAGCATTTGAACAAAGGATCCCCAATGGTAGCTGATAAGCCTAGTACATTGTACCTAAAGCAAAAAAAATGCATTAATAAAACCAGACTACTAATTGGTGCGGAGAATATAATCAAGTTAATAAATTGTGCTCCCTTTAACAACTTAAGCTTTTAGAGACAGCCACACATTTCAACACTATATCAAAGCAGGCAGAGGTCCAGGATCGACTCTCCCGCCAACCTTATCAAAAAAATTCCCATGCGCATGACCCATGACCAAAGAATCAAGCCACACATGACGGATGTGTTGAGAATATAAAAGCAACTTAAAGTGTGTTATCTTTACCAGCCTAAGCTTTTAGATGAGATGGTGACACATTTCAATAGATGGAAACATGAAACTAATTCCCAAGTGAATGGAGTAAAGATGTATAGACCAATAGTTTCAATACTCCCACGCACTAGAGATCGGAGATCGTTTATGGTAGATCTTATAGGCATTTCACAGAGAATTAAGCGAGAAATCTAAATAAAGGAAGTCAGAATTCTGGACAGGACACTTCAATATAAATTTTAAATAGTACAATGCTAGTGCAATTCAAGACGTCAATTTTAATCTGCTAGCAAAATATAAAGTAGCATCAATACAATGTAAAATCACTAGAGATTGGTTTAAAATAGTCCATAGATAAGAATGCAGTGCCTTCCTTTTAAATTTAATAAGAAGTTAAAAGAACATGCAGGGGTAATCTTTGTCTTCACATGCTCTTTCTTATCTTTTTTTTTTCCCTACTAATATGGATAAGAGGGACTGGAGCTTGATGCATTTCCTGGTTCTCCCTCTTGTCATAAGATCAGAAAAAGAGCTGTGGGCAGGAAGAACCTAGGAGGGGTAATTCCAGTCTGCTTGTCCATAAAAATTTATATGAGATTGCCATATCACCTAAGGTAGAACTTCATGACAGCTTTTGAGAAGACATTATTTTAATTGTCTGTTTTAGAGATTTAGAATAGCAGCAACATACCCACTATCTCTGATGCCTTTCAGCCAGTTGCGGATATCAGCTTCATTTGGCTCCGCATAAGATTCTCTATTCATATCAAATGGAGATCCATCGGTAAAACTTAGAGTACCTTTAGGCAATTTTACATTACCTCCCCCGAAAAGACTGGCCCTTTCAACATCACTCATAGTCATTGCACCTTTTATCTCTCCAGGTAATGCTTGACTTATAGCTGGAGACCAAAGAGAATGTATGGCACGGAGTAGCTGACAAAATGAAGACATCTACATCTTTTAACAACTCTTAACTAGGAAATGGGTGAGTATTAACAACAGTGCCCAAGAACCCGCTTACTTTAAGAAGAGGAGGAAGCATCCACGAGACATGAGATGCCATTGGGTGCAAATTGTCAGATGTTGGTATGGTTTGTGCACTAATATTGCCTTTCCTTAGACCACTCCGTTTAAGAGCCTTCTCAAAGAATGTAACTGTGTGGAAAATGGACCACATAAATGGTGTATCAGCACAGAGTCGAATTAAACCTGTCGGATCAGAGAGATATGCATCTTGCCAGTCAAGCTGTGTCCACTGTTTGCTCAATGGTTCAAGTAACCAGGCCAAAACTTCTAGCTGCTGCTGAACCCTGAACCAGTTTTGAGAACACATAAAGGTCGAAGCTCATGATAACTAGGCATACAACAGAAACTTTTTAAGACCAGTAGCTACCCGGCAGCAGAAGCCATAATAAGGAATGCTTCACCCAAGAGATTGTGCTCCCCACGAAGTAGACGACCTTCCTTTTGTAAAAGTGCCATAGTGTCAGCAATTCCCTGAAAGACGAGACAGTGCAGTCACTTTCCAGGGCAGCCAAACAAACTGATGTCTAAATGTAAAAACCAACATCTCTTACATCAAAGCAATGACTATAAATTTTGGTGCCTAGTAAAAATATTCCTCCTACCCACATTTTCATTTCCTACAGCGTGAGCAACTATCTTCATATATTGCCTTAGAAGTATAACATCAGAAGTGACAATTTCCACGATAAATAGAGCATATGGATTCAAGTATCTAGAATGTCTCAGAACTCGATCTGTAATATGTCATTGATACATAATAGCTTCTGAAAAGCCAAAGGACATAATTACAAATAACCAGGAATAGAAATTGTTGTGGCATTCTGTACTTCCTAGAACCTGTTCCGTTATGAAAGATGAAGATTGTATCATCAAAAGAGTCAGATCAATTAAGATAATAACTAATGTTTAGGCTCTCTTTTCAATTGTATGGATTTTCAGACTGTTTTCACAAAACAAAAATGTACAAACTCCACTTGTCACCAAGATGACTGTATATCTACAGTCTAAATATTCCATATAAAAATGACCGATCAAGATGTGAATTTGGCATTCAGTGACACATACTGCAAGGGGAATTTTGAGAGAACTGAGATACCGTACCTAGTTCCTTTGTCAAAGGGATGTAATTACTCTAATATTTCCTTCTCGCTCGGTCATAAAATATCAGTGCACAAATTCGAAATTTATTCAAGACAGACACACAATTCACACCCTAGTATTAATGCAAATGACTTACAAATTCAGGCTAAATCCAGTGTCATGACCAACTAAGGAGAAAGAATATATTTACTTTCATGTGAGGCAAAATGCTCTGGTCGGCAGCTTTAGCAATTCGGATGAATGAGGTGCAAATCTGTAATCTCGCATGTCGAGAAGCACTTGTAGCAGGATCCTGCCAATTTTACTCAAAATTGTCATGGTGGTTGATTTGGATGAGAAATAAGATCACACGATTAAACAAAAAGAATAGCATTCAGTAGTTGACCTTGACAACAAAGGGTTGTGAAGTCAGTAGCTCAAACAACTTATTAACGACACTGCCAACAACATCTGGATTATACTTCAGAAAGGGTCCTAGTGCGTCTAAGTAGTGACCAAGAACTTCTACAAGCGCTGGTTCAGTCCATTTCAAAGGAAGAAGTTGTTGAAGCAGACCTTTAAGTTCACAGTAAGCCGACTTCTCAGCATAAGGAGAAAACAAAGTTAAGAACTTCTAAAAAGGAGGTGGACATCACACAAAACCTTCAAACATTCTGCACAATGACTGTTGAACTCCAGAACTGCTTCTTACAGTTTCACTTGATCCATCAAACACTGCAGTTACAACGTTTTCTAAAGCCAATTGCATGCTCTCAAGTATAACCAATTCCTGCATTTAGGGATGTGAGAGATTTGGAAAGGGAAAAACAAGGAACATCATTTGCTTCATATAACAAGTTCAAGACAAGAGTTCATGAACCAACCTGAGCAGGATAAGGAGCAAGGAAGAGACTCTTAATAATAGTCATACTTCTCTCACAAACTTTAGCAGCAGCTACCACGGGCTTGGCAGCTGCAACAAAACGGATCAACTCCAACTGCAGTTCATGATTGAGCAGAGTAAGAGGTTGACTCAACATTGTGCACATTTAACACTAAAACATAAAGATATACAAAACACCAACTTTAACTAGTTATGATGGACAATTGGTAAGTAAACAGTAATGATGTGTCAGATAACTAGAATGTTAAATAAATGAATAGTAGGCAAACAAAAAAATGTCGATAACTTGCAACATTAAGGGTAGTTTTACATGGAAAAACTTTATCAATACAGCTCCGTGAAGTGTTTACAAGCGAGTGATTATGGGGTCTGAACACAATTTCAAAACTGGTGGTAGGGCTAAAGTATTTTAGGCTATTGGTTAGATGCCATCCCATCAAGGGATTGGCCCACACTCACAGCAATTCTGTCAGTATCCTCCCCAAGAGCTCCCCGGCGACGACAGAGGAACATGCATAGCAAACCATTATCTAGTGGATTAGAAGAAGGGAGAAGCAAGAGTCAAAAGAAGTGGTGGAAGATGATGCCATCAATTATCTGGTGGACAGTTTGGAGAGAGAGAAATGGGAGATGTTTTGAGGACAAGTCAAAGTCCATTCACGATGTAAAATGGAACTGCCTAGTCTCTCTGTTTCTTTGGTGCAAAAAAAACTGTATAGAGGAAGTTGATGACTTTATAGATTTCTTAGGAGCTTTGCAAATCTAGATTCTATCTTCTGTTTTTGTAACAATTTTTTGAGGTGACCAGCATTCAGGAATGCTGAGGAATACAAAGTACTTTTCATCAAAAAAAGAATAAGAACAATACAACAGACGATTTCAACTCATGAGAAAGAGTTAACACCCTTTAATACACAATAAATTGAGAGGAACTTTTAGGACACCTAAAAATTAACTTATCAAATAAAAAAAGACACTTGATTGAATGCTTCCTGCACTCATGGCTACAAGGCAACCGCATTAAACATTGTTAGAACTTATATTGATGGATATCCAAAGTAGTTGGGGATTTGGCATCACAGCATCAAGGAACTGCCAAGCCAAGCATAATACCAGAGTCCAGACAATTAAAGCTGAAAAAAAGGAGCTGGGCATATTCATCTACACATTTTTTTCTCGAGCATTAGGGTTGTGTGTACGCAGCCTTCCCCCTACCCTGTGAAGATAGAGGTGGTTTCAGATAGAACCCTACCTTTATTAAATCCCTAATAAGTATTACAATCCAATCATAATCCTTCATCAATCAACTGTATTTTAACCAATAATCCTGTATTATTATTATTGAGAAAGAAATATTTATAGCCCTGTACTATAATTCCAAGTAATCCATCATTTTCCCATTTTAATGACATTCAATTATAGTCGTCCAGAATCCAGTCCATATCCCAAAAGCCCACTAGTTGAATAGACAAAAATTTCTCTCAAAATAAAAATATCTCCTTTCTCAACTGAAGCACGTTCAACTCCAAAAAGGATGGAAGATGGCTGCTCTTCAAACATCAAGCTGTAGGTGTACTGTTTACCAAATCATGAGCAGAACAGCAATAGTCATAGTTTGTAAGCATTAGCTTAAGTAATTCATTGTAACCCTCATGCATGATACATATCAGCTTCTACCCTTTTTAGAAAGGAGAAACTTTTTTTTTTTGATGAAACCCTTTTTAGAAAGCAGAAACTTTGGAAAGAAAAGTACCACCTGTTCCTAAATTTTCTTCCTTTTTGACATCAAAAGATTGTACTCATTTGGAAACATAAAACAGTGAGAAAAAAAATTAGAAAAAGAGCCACAGGAATATACCAGCCTCGAACGGTACTGGCCAAAATCTCCTTTACCCTCAAAATCATCACTCCACAACTCTAAAGTCCCAACAGAAAGTGATGTTCCAGGATTAATTTTTTCCTTCTTCAGTAATCGCAGGAAAGATACATCCAATATAGAACTGCAGATCTCATCATTTACAAAAGCCAATATTTTGTTTTTCTCTGTATCTTGTCCTGATCCCACTGTGAGACTGGTAGCTGAGTTTTCCCCAGACCCAACAATCTTTGGCTTTGACAACAAATCTCTCATAAGTGTCTACCAAGGGAATAAATGAGAAAGGTCAGAGAAACATAAGTTGTACAATGATTTCATACACATCAGTGACAAATACACTTTTGGTACCCACCAGCCAAAATAGTAGAGATTGATAATGAAGAGCAAGCTTATGGTGCTTGAAAAATCCGAGCATCTGAAAATACCGAAGAAGTTAGATTTTAGTACTGAATTAGGATTCAGATAATTTAAGCGAATAAATTTATAAAATGGCTAGATAAGCATGCAAAGTCAAGTGCCGCATAAAACCAAATCATTCAAATTTAAATACTTGAAGTCATGAACACCTCAAGTATTCACCTCACCTAACAAAAATGAGTGAAGGCCTGCAACAGTAAGTATTCACTTAAACAGCCAAATAAACCAGGGCTCATAGAATCATGCACATACCAATGGTCGAAAGCGAATACTACCAAACTAGCTTAGACTGGCCATATCACTCAAGCCTCATATTAAATGCAAGATAATGTACCAAAGACTTAAACATGCTACATTAGTAGTGCCTTAAGTGATGTTTAAAGCAGCAGAAGACATTTCCTAGAAATCATTCAGTCTCCCAATCATAGTTGGAGTCTCCTTTTTAAAAAAACAATTCTACTAAAGATGGGGAGATCTCACATACACAATTGGTACACCAAGATCCACAAAGCCATGATTCTCTAGGAAGGACACCCCTCTTCTACATAAATTGGAACGATATGGGTGACCAAAGAATATATAAGGGATAAGAGACTAATCCTCAACAGTATAAGTCTATCTAAAATGCAGCTAAACAGTGCATCCTTCATGATCCCAGCACTGCCTAGCATAATAACAACAAAAGCATACCTAGTGAAATCCCAGAAAGTGGAGTCTGGGAGGTTAGAGTCTACGCTGACCTTACCTCTACCTCCAATTGTTTTTGAAAGACCTTCGACACAAGTGAAGCAAATCAGACTAGTAATGGAAAGGAAAACGAAAATGAAGAAAAAGATGACAACTAATAGGAAAGAAATGTGTTGCATATATGCAAGGCACCATAACATCAACAAGAAGGTGCGATCACCTAAACATAGTAAACAACAAAGGATATGAGATACCAAAAGCCAAAGACTAAATGAATTTGTACTACCTTAAAGCATGAACTCCCATAATTGAAAGTTAAATTACCTAAATACCCCTAACTTAAAAGAAAACCCTAACTAAGTCTCACACACTACAAACACCTTCTTGCGCGATAACTCCTGCACAAAGAGTTGCGACTTCCGCCTCACTTCTTGTATAGTCACACTCCTCTATTTAATCCCTATCACCAACCAACACAACTTATCATTTTTTCTCCTTTAAATAAACGAAACGCCAAACTCATTCTCCCATTCGAGGAAAAGCTTATGCAGCAATCCATCCGGTACGCACTGCTCCAAATGTAGGCACTAATTATAATTAGATTGTGAATGTAGACATGTTTCAAACTGCGGAAGTAGAGAAGCTAAAGGGCAAAATGTTGATCAAGATGGAGATGCTAATGAACAGGTTCCTAATGAACAAGATTTAGGCGCTAATGAGTGAAATGTTGATCAAGATGGAGGCGCACATGCACAGGTTCCTAATGAACAAGAAGTGGATGCCAATGAGCAAAATGTTTTTTTTTTTTTTGAAATTGCCAAAATGTTGATCAAGATGGAGGCGGTAATGCACAGAATCATGATCAAGATGGAGCCGATCAATGAAACGAATGAAGATGCAGATCAACTCGCTGATGGAATAGATATTATTTGATGAGAATGCAGACATTTGGCAGCCTGCTCTTGTTGATATTTTGCTTACACAAAATGCTATAATTAAACTCAGTGATATGTAGTGTCTGTTGAGTTCTTATATAAAGGATGTCTTCGCCTTCTACTACCGTTGTGGGACAAGAGATTTAATTAGTCTCTGATTAAAATCTTGTAAAATACCATGTGGGATGAGTTTTAATTTTGGTGGGACTGGTAACTATCGTCGATCAGTTGATTGGAGGCCACTTGTCCAATCTGGTACCTATATATTTTTGGTATTTTAAAACCTGACATTTGAGTTGTTAGTGAAGAGTGGCACGAATGTGCACTTTTGATCACAGTAATAGCACATATGCTCAACTATTAACCTATGACATGGATGAGCCATTTCAGATAGTTCAATGGCATTTCTAAGCATTTCCCCTTAAATCTATGAAATATTTGTTGTTTAATTGTTTTGCATCTGCTTTCAAGAATTGGTGAAGATGATGAAATGGGCTACATGCCTTAATTGTGAATTCTACATTGAATATTTTAGCATATGTGATGATATGCCATGTGGAGCTCTTTCCTCCTCCTCCTTCGTTTTAGGGACAGGTTAAAAAAGGGGCAAATTACACCGAGAGACACTTCACTTAAAATAACTACAAAAAAATAGCCCTCGTTGTATTGGCATGTATAGTCGGTGTATATTTGTGTATCATAATGCATATTTAGTGTATAGCTCATGTATAAGTAATATACATTGTCTAGTAGTGAATAAGTAATATACATTGTATAGTAGTGAATACTTTCTATAACTTTTGACAAACTATATTGTATAGTCATGTATAGTTTCACTGATTTGGGGGTATTTTTTATGTAAATAAAATATGAGCTACTTCTTTTGTAAACTTTTTACTTTTTTGTATATATATATATATATATACGTAACTTCCCCTTACAAAAATTCTGAATCAGTCAATTGATCTGTTTAATGTATATCTTTTACTGTTTTGGGATCTTTATCTACTATATATTGGTATTAACAACAAAAGGTAAGTGGAGAAAGGGAGTAATAAAAGTAGTTTGATAAGAAGGTTTAGAAAATTCTGATGAACATGGACATCTAAAGATAAACCCGTTAAATTAAATAAACAAAATTAAAGGATCATTTTTTGGGGGCAATAATATTAATTAAGGTTCGCAGAACAAGGTTGTATTCATACAGTAGTTGTTTCCGCATGCAATCCCCTTTTCCATTTTATGCTCAGAACTCTCTATAATAACATTTTACTATAAAGGTCAAGTTTTTTTTTTTTTTTAAACTGATTGTTCATTTATGTTATATTATCATATATATTATATTATATTATTATTCTATTACAAAAAGTGGGAACCAAAAAAGTTAAAAGTTGAAATACCAAAATAAACTTATAAAGTTGAGTTACTACAATAATAACATTAAAAGAATAAATAAGTTATTCCTTTAAAATCTAGCAATTAAAGTATTCATTCAAGCCAATTATTTAATTTAAAATTTCAAGATGTCTTTTGGTATTCTTTCCTTTTTATATATATAATGTTTCATCTTTTTTGTTTCATTAGACCCTTATCCAAGGTCATCCTTTTCACTCTATAGTTAACATAGTGAAGCCCTTATCACTATTGTATTATTCAATTCATACTTTAGTTTGACTTGATGAAGAAGACTCTTGGATTTTGACTAGTTGCCAGAGAAGTTGTCGATAAGAACTCGAAAAATTACATACATTGGAAATTGTCAACTACTAAGCAAAGTTCAAATCACACATTTTTTCATTGGATCTTTAATCGTTTTAATAGATTTATAAAAGTTTACATGGGACACATGTGCAATGCATGTGTCCATAAACTAGTAGGCTAATACACAGGTATGGTGCTTTAGACTACTATTGAGCCAAAGACTATATGAATAGGCTAATACTAAGACAACGCTTGATTACCTACTAACCTTCTACCCATATTTGCGATCTCCATACTTCCTACCTAAGTCAAGACTCGAAAAGATAAAAGATATGTCATGTCATGTCTAATCACCTCTCCCCCAATACTTCTTCAACCTACCTCTGACTCTTCATGTCCCCACTACATCCTAAGGCATCGCATTGATAAAACAGATATCTCCATGTTCCTTTTACAAATGAATGATTGTGATTACAATATTTCAAATAGGCATAATTTTATAAAGATCCACTAGCCAACAATAGCATTAAGTAGTTATTCTTTAATATAATAGTTTCACATGGTCTAGATAATATAAACAAGAAAACCCCACAAGTTGTAAAAACTATCAAAATTTCCCTAATTTTTATACAATCTTACTGAATGAGCAAACCATAGTTCATGAAAATAAGATAGGCACCACATTCAATAAATTGCATATATCGATGTTCCTTGGCGATTACGAACTTCCAAATACACATAATTTTATAAAGATCTGCTAGTCCACAATAGTAGTACATGAACAATCTTTTCACGCCGAGCATGAGTCTTTTTTTGCAAAATTTAAATTGATGTGTCTTTTTTTATAAATATGAAATTGTGGGTCAAGTTCTACATTTTAAAAAATTTGCTCATTCTTTCAGGAGAATTTGGGATATAAAATCGCATGTCCAAACGCAAGCTTATTCTCAAAAAAGAAAATGAGTTCAAGATATGTTGCTGTCAAAGCAAAATAAAAGGAACAACTAATCACCTGTTGAAGATAAAACGATAAAACTGAATTATCACCAGCAATACAATGCAAATTTGAAGAACCCAGAGCAACCATGCTCTCACATATGTACTCAGCAAACTCAAAGTCATTCTCATCAATGACTGCACCAGCGTCAGATTTTTGCAAGAAGTCTCCAGAGACTTTCATCAAAATCTGAAAAATGTTACTCATTGCAGAATCAAACTCAACAGCAGCATCAGTTGGTCTTTTCCTGAAAGTAGTGTCAGGAATGACTTAAAAATCTCTCGACCTAAATATGTAATGTTTACATTACCAGATATCATTGGTGCAACATACCTCAGGGAGACAAGCTTGAAGAACTCACATGCATGAAGACGAAAGTCCAGAGAGGAGAGCAAGATTCCACAACTATTTGCAAAAGAGGAATAAATACACCATACCAAACTCATATTATACACTTGCAAGTACGAAGAGCATACCCATGTATTAATCCATATTTCGCAAGATCTGGCAAGGGAGCCCATTCAGCATATGCATTAACAGCATTTAGAGTGGCAGTTACAGCTGCTGCATGCTGTCTTGCAACTTCTAATTGTTGTCTTCCTGCTTCAGTTAGTACAGCTCCAAAGTGCCTTTCTAGCAACTGGGTACGAGAGTAAGACTCAGAATGATACAAAAGTATCCCAACTACACAAGAAGTCCCAACTAAAAACTTACACTATACAGTAAGGGAAAAATCTCAGGCAAAGAGTCAGTAAGTCCACGTAATAATAGCCTACGGCGATCACCTGAATCAACAAAAAATATATCAGGTAATAAGAAAATAGAAATAATTAGAATCAAATTTTTTCCAGCATGAAGACACACACAAATTATGTTAAATTTTATAACATTCTAAACTCTGCCAGTATGAAAAGCATAGCCAGCCCCAAGCCCGACTAAAGGAGAAAGGTTACTGTGGGTTATTTGCCAATGTAAAAAGCATCAAACTATGGACAATCTTTACAATTCAAAGACGGTGCATAGGATAAGGAGTAGAATAAATACAAAGGATTCATATAACCGAAACTAGTTTGGGTACTGGCACCCAGCTGAGTGGAGTTGAGTTACAACAACATTCTAAAACACTGAACCTTGAGTCTCTCTCACCTAAGCACCTCAATCAAAGAAATAACAATACTATGCAGTCTGCCTCTTTTTCTTGCAATAAATTAAGATAGTCTATGTGTAATCCAATTTACAAATTGCACTTGACTAATCTGTGTATTTTAACCAGAGACCTTCCAAATCTTCATTATGGACAGTTATATCTTCAGGAAGCCACCTTAACATCATTGAGACCAGTTCTGCCTGCAATGAGAAAGAAAACCCAGCTGCATTATCTGATGCAGACCTCAAATAAGTGTAAAAAAAGAAACACTACAGAACCAAACAGGAGAAAGATGAACTTACTTGTGCAGGGCCTTTATTAGAAAGAGATACTAGAGATGGAAAAAGGTCCTGCCACAAACTTAAACCTTCTCTCCTAGCTATCTGAAACATATACAATTGCATGGTTCTAAGAACTATAATTTTATCAAATGAATTGACCAAAACTTTTTAAAAAGAAAAAAAGAGGAAGAAACAGCAGAACTACCTCGGCAACAAGAGCTGATGTCTGACTTTTCAAAGCCCACTCTTCAGTGGAGTTAGTAATTTCAGACATCAAATCAACAGCTACACTTGCAAAGTTCCTTCGCTCATCAGGGTTTAGTTCATCCCATCGCAACCGCACCAAATGCTGTAAAATTAATAAAACTTGAGAAACGGATAGAAAGAGCTCAACATTTAAGTCATTCAGGCAATATTGAGACATTTACATCATAGAGTGTACTTGTATGAAATTTGTTGAGTCAAAAATTTCAAATCCCTTACATGGGTAAATGCCATACCTTCTTTGCAGAATTCAACCACAAAAAATATTGAAGCAAAGAACCTTGGTCATTTTCTAACAGATTTTGGTGTTTTGTGGTCAAGTACTTTATGCCCATTTAGTACAGGACACTATGTTTGCCCCAGCAGCTAATATTTGTTATCTTTCTACAAACAGGTTGGCTCAAATCTTCTGGAGAAGGATATCATAGAGTACAAAGTAGGGGTAGAGGCCAAAGGGCATAGTGGAGATTTAAAACCTTATTTATTCACTTCTGCACTGAAGACAAAAGCTAATTACCAGTGTCCTTTTCTTCTTTTTTTTTTTTTTTTTTGAGTAAAGGG
>DF359333.1:54924-75850 GCA_000787875.1 Solanum virginianum
CCCCCCCCACAAACCCAACAAACACACACACACACAAAAACAAAAACAGAAGTTAAGCTTCCTTGCTCCATTCATGGTGTCCCAAAGAAATTTCTTTGGAACTTTTCCGTGATCAAAGATGGAGCATGAAACAAAGACAGGAAGTAGGTAGGAATACTCGATGAAGTGCTCCTTCCCGCCTTTGGGCAAATTGTTTTGTCACCCTGCTAATCTCTCTGAAGAATCGGATTCCACAAGTCGGGAGAGCCTCAATCCTGCAATTTGAAACTTGAGTGAGCAATCTAATTTTGACCACGTCCCTGGCATGTATAATCTCACATTTAAATTGATTTTAAGGTCTGACACCACCTGGAACCAAGTGAGCACTTGGCGTAGATAATCCAATTGCGACACTTCCGCATCACAAAAAACCAAGGTATCGTTAGCATACAACAATGAGAAGTCGAGATTGTTCCAGCACACCCAACTGCTGTAATAAAACCCTTTAAGAATCCTCCCATGACAACTCTATCCACCATCCTACTCATTGCTTCCGTTACTGAGATGAACGACATCAGAGATACAGAGAAACACCCCCCCCCCCCAAATCCCAGACCCCTGGAACTCCCAAAGAAGCTGTTCATATTGCCATTCATCAACACTGAATATCTCATTGAAGTGATGCAGAATCTTGCCCATCTTTTCCATAGTCCGAAACTGATCTGTAACATGGAGTCAAGGAAGCTCAAATTCACATGATCACATGCCATCTGTAACACTCTTTGTTTTGTAACACTCTTTGAATCCACCTCTTCATTTTCTACAAAAGCTGCAAGCAAGATCTGTCTACCCTCCACAAACGCATCTTGCAAAGTAGAATTAGTCTCGTTCAGCACCTTCTCAAGTCTAAAAGAAATCACCTTAAAGATGATCTTATAGATGCTTTGCACTAGACTAATGAGTTTGTAGTCCTTCATGCTTGAGGCTCCTGCTCGTTTAGGAATGACAACCACAAATGAAACATTCAAACTCTTCAACTTCACTTCTTCCCTGAACCCCCCTCCCCCCCGCGGATTTCAGTGAATCCTAAAACCCTCCAAGGCCTCCACATTGCATTCTCTTAATGGATGCCTTTTGTTTTTCTGTATTTAAAATCATTTCGCTGTTTAAATAATACTAATTGTAAAATGAACCTTGATATTTCTTTTTTTAAAAAATAAAATAAAATTGACACCAACGTTTTTTTAACCCTTTTCTTGGGAAAGACTGATCAAACACGATTTCTTTATTGAATATAACAATTCTCAAATGAATTGGCTAATGAAAATTACTACTCTCCGAAATTACTTGTGTAAAGCTATTTTGACAAAAAAGTGCTGCTTACAATTATCTGTCAATGGAAGCTTGGGCTGAATGGGCTTGCAGTTCCAAATTGATCATATTGACTCTTAATATGCAAAAAGAGCTAAACAAATTTGGATGAAAGAGTACAATTGAACTATGTTTGAAAATCCTTAATGTTCTCTGATAAAGCAAAAAATATTAATTGTTTTGGTTTCCTTGACATAGAGGAGCAGGACAAATCAGACATCAAGTAGTTTACCTTGAAGGAGTGTAAATAATAATTATGAGCTATTTAAATACTTCTCCCACTGTCATGCCTTTTTGGTGCAGCACTGCCACAAAATCTCTTTTCAGGTGTTGTTGTATACCATGTGTTTTTGTGATACTGTCTTTTCCTGACCTGAACATATCATTTTAAGTAACTGCGTTTCACTTGTGTTCTTATGATGTTACCTTCTTCTATTGATAATAAAGTTCAATTTCTGCAGTTCTTCAATACAGAACCATATGCTTGTGATCCCTCTAGTCTTCCAAAGTACCCCCCGACCAAAGAAATGGATGCCAAACGACGGGATGATGAAGCTAGACGGTCAGCACTTTTTACTGTTGTGTAGTGTGAACCAGACATCTGGTTGATTCCTCTTTTTTACTAATTTTTATTCCTTCTATCACATTTGATTTCCTACTAACTTCTTCTGACTAACAGTTTACCTTGAACAAACTGGTAGCAGCATGTTTACTTGATTCATGATATTTCTTGAAAGAATTTGGTGGCGCTTGTTTGAAATTTGCAATAACTGAATTTCAGTTTTTTGAGCTCAGCTTTGAGTTTTTGCAACTTTCTATGCTTTCCAAAAAGAAAAGGGCTTCCCTTTTTGAAGATCTTGGACCTCAGTTCTTCTAATCTTTCAAAAACTCAAACTAGTCTTTTATATCTTTTGAGATTTTGAAAGATTTGAAAAACTGAGTTTGAAAATCTTTAAAAAAGTTGAAATACTTATTTGCAAAAACTTCTCAATTGAACACTTTTTTTTTTAATAACACATGCTTTCAAAAACTCAAAAACTGAGTTTGCCATATCTCGATCAAACAACATCTTAGTGTGGAAATTTGATATTCAACAATTTTTGAGTTCTCGAAAGAAAGATATTTAGAAGTGAATATTGTAAAGACTTTACTTGTGGGGACTAAGTATGCAAGTTCAGTAGTAAAATTTTTGCAATTGTTTTTCTTTGAAGAGTAGAATCTACAAGTGTTCTTGGGTCTTTATGCTGGCCTTGTATCCTCTTTCAGAATATATTTAGATTAATGTGTACATAACTTTGGTCCTTCATGAGGTCCTTTTTAACAATAAATTCCTTTGCCCTTATCTCTGCTTAACTTTGGAAAAACGAAGAAACAAATGGAAGAACAAAAAACTCAAGTACAAGGATTTCAAGTTGTTGAGGCACCATTGGATAGTAAGGGAAATAGAAGCTTTCATTGGGTGTTTGCCCCTCTGTATCTAACATTTCATTCAAGTGTTGTTCTATGTCACTTGAGTTATGCTCAAGTGTCCATGAACTAAGATCTAAATGAATATGGGGGATTGGGAAGAGAAAAACTTTGGTGGTTAATTACCAATAAAAAAGATGGAAGTCATGAAACAATTAAAAAGAGTGAGATAAGATTCATTATAATTGATCCAAGGAGATTAATTTCCAACCAAAAAAATGAGATATAAATGACTTGGGACAATTGTCATGATTATATGTGTTATATTTAATGTAACATAAACTGCAATAGATGATTTGAATTCACACATGTATCATAACATAAAATGTTATAGAAGATTTGGAATCATTTATTTGAACAAGTTTATAATACTCCCTTTTTGATTAGTAATAGCCTAGTTAAATAGTAAAACCATCACCAAGATAATGATAGCTATGTGCAGAAGAGGTATATAGAAGTAGTTCCTAGCTGTGCCTATAGTGAAGTTAGAAAATTGTTAAGATATCCATTTCGTGTACATTTTTAGATAAAATCATGTGGCTACAAGATGCCAGCACTTGTATTTTAAATTATGCGTAATCTCAGCTTTTGCTTCAAACACCTTTGATCTCTCTCTCCCTCCCTCTCCACAAAGATCCACAAAATACAGGCAACCATTTCAATCCAAATCTCTCCATGTTAAGTTTTCTTTACAGTCCAGTACTGCTTTACATTCTCTGGCAACTTGTCAGAAGTAGAAAGTCGGATATTTGTAGATTACTGGACTTGCTTGTCAACTTGTCAATGCTCTTCATTGTCAATTATACTATGTTTGAATGCAAGTGTCCTTTTGAAATGTCATTCTTCTCTCATTGGTTTTAACAGTTATTCAACAATGTATATCGATGCCACTAATATATAAATATATATATATATTTGTAATTTCATTTTTTCCTTTCCTAATTGGAAATAACAATATAAAATATTCATATCTCTGGGTTCTGTCTGATGCTTGTGAAGTGGTGAAAAGCTGCTCATTCCTTCTCATCATGCAGGCTAAGAGCGGCTAATAAAGCTCCGGGAGATGGTGCTAAGAAAGTACGTCATCGGGAACGGACCCGTGCAGCCCCTGCTCCAGATGCCAATGCAGAAAATCAAGCTAATATTGACGTATGCCCTTGTGACAAGTCGCCTGCTTTGTTATTGTTCTGTTATATACTTATATTTGAAGCTTCTTATTTTTATTTATCTTTTTTTGATTTACTCTGCCACACATTATTTCATTATCATCTGTCTTGTCCTTTAAGTGTCACCAAGAAAATTGAAGTTTGAAAAAAGTTTTTCATCAACTGTCAATTAAACAGAATTAAGGATGTAAAAGGTGGGAGAAATGAGTTGCCAGTCTAAAGTAGATCAATAGCAGTCGCATGAGTTCTCTCTGTTATACTTCCAGGGAGACTTGTTTTGAAGTCTTTGTTCCTTTTTTGCGTTGTACTTTAGCAAGTTTCAGGCTAGGCAGTTGTACAGTGGCCTATAGTTTTTCTCTCTTTGGGCCAAGTTTCAGTGTTTTATAGTCCATACAACGTTATATTCTGTGTGTAAACATGATATAACTATATCAGTTGCTCCGTTTGATTTTTTCAACTGTTATTTTATCAATCTGTTTACTTCGCAGCGCCGCCGCCTAATCACACATGCAAATGCGAAGAGCAAGAGTGAGAAGTTCCCTCCACCACACCAGGACGGAGGACTTGGTGTTCCCTTGGGTGCTTCACATCACATTGATCCATCCCTTGTCCCTCCTGATGTGCCATTCAGTTCGACATTCACATATTCAAAAGAACCTGTACAGAATTGGTCAGGCCCTTTAGTAGAGCCTGCTTCAGCTGGTGGAAGGCGGAAGAAGCATACTGCAGGTGATGCCAAAAAGCATTTGTCAAAGAAAAGATGAGAAGCAACAGTGTTTTGAGCAGCAGTAGAGCGAGAGCTTCAGATGAGTGTTTCTATGGCCTATTCTGGAAATAACATGAAAGTGGGGGGCTGGCCATGGCAACACTTTTGAAGCATTTTGTGATTGTGCACTTCCCGGAAACGGGGTTATAGTATATCCAGAGCTGAAGCATTGTTTCCTTTTCATTTTCCAAATATAGAAGGATCCTTCTGGTTTTTGACTTGTCAATTTGTTGTGGCGGCGAGAAGCTCCCCAGTTACATGTAAATTAGTACTTCCAGAGTTAATTCTTTGTGATGGTATGTTCTACTTCTGCAGTTAGTAGAAAATTTATGACCGGCATCTCTCCTTTACCCTATTCATCGACCTTCTCTATTATTCTGCTCCTTCATTGATGGTTGAAGGGAACCTCTTGTGATACAGATCCATTTTATTATATTTTTGAACATCCGCTTTTAAAATCATATTGTATGATTCAGCTTCAACTTGTTTGGGGCTAATGGAGCGGGGCGAGTTGGGTTCAATCCACAACTTTTTTAAATTGATAATTTTTTTCATTTTTGACCCGTTTCGCACTTTGCCTTGCCTCATATAGACCCACCTCGTGTCCTTTTCTTTTTTAGTTTATATGGAAAATAAAAATTCATTTCTTTTCCATTTTCTATTAATAAATATTTTAACAACTAATTAGTTGACTTTAGTTAACATTTCAATAATTGTTTTTTAATCACTAATTAACAATTTCAGCAACTAACAAGTTATTGTACGTGTTTAGTTTAAATTTTATAAAAAAAGAGTATTATATTTTTAATTTTTATTAATTATAAAGTTTTAATTTTCTTCAAGTTCCTATTTGGTTTCTTAAACTCGCAACTTATCCCACCACTTTAATTTTAGAAAAGGAAAATAACTATTTCAATCCGTTCCGTTCTCGTCCCACATCACATAACTTTAAACCTGTCCCATATTCCTATCCCTACTCGAGTCCACTGCTACCCACCCTGAGCCGATTGTTGATGTATAGCTGATGATAGTACCTATACAAATGTTAAATCAAACAATTAAAATGTGCATACACCAATATATAAGGGTCATAAGTTCAAATGCTCTGACCTTTTAGGGGTAAAGTGGAATTTCCAGCACTTCCAAGACCCTTCCCAAAATTATCTGGCAGTTGAGTACACAGCGCCGAAAATTTGAAGATTTTGAGGGAACTATAGATAAACCCTTCTGGAGAAATGGACACCAATTCCTGGATAGCCATAAACCCCCCAAGAAATCAGAGAGGAATAAATACTTGACTATGCTTGGCGCCTTTCTTCTTTCATGGCTGCCATCTTTTACAACTCTAACAACGCTATCCCTCCATCCCTTCTCCCTCCTCGACCCTTTAACCTTCATTCACTTTTCAGCTGCACTTCAAGCCTAGCAAATACCAAGAAGACCAAATGTAAGCATAAACCAACTTTGTCCCTTCAGAATGCTTCAAAATCTCATTTTGTTCAACCCCTTTTGACCCCTCAGCAAGTTAAGGACTCTAATGTGTCAGTGGATTCTGACACTAATTGTATTGATTATGCCAATTTGCTTCGTATTTCTGTTAGGTGTGGTGATGTCCAGCTCACCAAGACAATTCATTCTTCACTTCTCAAATTTGAAGAAGAGGATGTGTATTTGAAAAATGCTTTAATTGCAGCTTATATCAAATTGGGTCACTTGAGTCTTGCTGAGAGAGTTTTTGATTCACTTTGGAGCCCTGATGTTGTGTCATACACTGCAATTATATCGGCTTTTGCCAAGTCGAATCGTCAAAGAGAAGCCTTTGAGTTGTTTCTTGAAATGAGGGAATCAGGTATTGAACCAAATGAATTTACATATGTTGCTATTTTGACTGCTTGTATTCGTTCATTGAATCTTGAGTTGGGTTGTCAAGTACATGGTCTTGTGATCAGATTGGGTTATTCAAGTTATACTTATGTTGTCAATGCACTTATGGGGTTGTACAGTAAGTGTGGTTTATTGGATTTTGTTGTTCTCTTGTTTAATGGTATGCCACAAAGGGACATTGTTTCGTGGAACACTGTGATTGCTTGTATGGTTGAAGAGTCTAGGTATGACAGAGCATTTGAAATGTATCGTGAGTTGTGGAGAAATGAATGCTTGATAGTTGATCAGTTTACTATTTCGACACTTTTGGCTGCTGCTTCTCGCTGTTTGGCGGTGAGAGAAGGCCAAGAACTTCAGAATCATGCTCTTAAGAGTGGATTACATGGCAATTTGAGTGTGAATAATGCACTTATGGGCTTTTACACCAAGTGTGGAACCTTGAAGAATGTAGTAGATGTGTTTGAGAGGATGCCTGTGAAGGATGTCTTTAGTTGGACTGAAATGATTGTGGCATATATGGAATTTGGACACGTTGATTTGGCGATGGAGACTTTTAACAGCATGCCTGAGAGAAATTCTGTTTCTTATAATGCTCTTTTGGCTGGATTCGGTCAAAATAATGAAGGGTTTAAGGCACTGGTGTTGTTTTGTAGAATGTTGGAGGGTGGAATGGAGTTGACTGATTTTACATTGACCAGTGCTCTTAATGCTTGTGGTTCAATGATGGAGAGGAAGATAAGCGAACAGATTCATGCGTTTATCCTCAAGCTTGGTTTAGAATCAAATGATCGTATTGAGACGTCATTGGTCGATATGTGCATGCGGTGTGGGAGAATGGACGATGCTGAAAAGATATTTCATGATCTGCCACTTGACCATGGTAATTCAATTGCGTTGACATCAATGATATGTGGATATGCTAGAAATGGTAAACCAGAAGACGCTATTTCTCTGTTCTTGGTCAGACATTCAGAAGAATCACTAGTTGTTGATGAAGTTGCATTGGCCACTATTCTTGGTGTTTGTGGAACATTAGGGATTCTGAAGTTGGGGGAACAAATCCATTGCTATGCCTGGAAACATGGTTTAATGTCTGATACCGGTGTTGGGAATGCCATGATCAGCATGTACTCTAAGTGTGGTGAAATGGAAAGTGCAATTAAGACCTTTGAGACTATGCCTACACATGATTTAGTATCATGGAATGGTTTGTTGACTTGCTATGTCCTTCATAGGCAGGGGGATGGGGCGTTGGATACGTGGGCGAAGATGGAGAGGTTAGGAGTAGACCCAGATTCTATTACTTGTTTTCTTGTGATATCAGCTTATAGACACACTTCCACAAATTTAGTTGATTGTTGCCAAAAGTTCTTTTCCTCGATGCAATCCTCATATAATGTAAACCCCAGCTCGGAGCATTATGCAGGTTTTGTAGGCGTCTTAGGCTATTGGGGTCTGCTTGAAGAAGCAGAAAAAGTAGTAAGTGCAATGCCATTTGAACCAAAGGCGTCTGTTTGGCATGCTTTGCTTGATGGTTGTAGGTTACATGTGAATGCTATCATTGGTAAAAGGGCCATGAAGAATATACTTTCTATTGTCCCACAGGATCCTTCTACGTTCATACTGCAGTTATGAAATGTCAAAGAAAATGACACAATTAAGAAATAATATTTTCAGGTCCTTGGCATTCTATCCAACTATGTGTACACAAGAAATATGAATTCTTTTTTAATTTCTTATTCGACGTTCGAAGTTCATATGAGGCTCGTGAGTGCAAGACTCATTTAGAGGTTGGATCATATTCGGCGACAAGGTTCACTCCTTCTTTGCTAGAGACAAATTGCATTCACAATCAAAAGACATATATAGTGGCTTACAAATACTTGTTCTGGAGTGTCTGAAAGCTGGATATGTACCTGATACAAGTATTGTGCTTCATGAAGTGGAGGAGCATCAGAAGAAAGACTTCTTGTTCTACCACAGTGCAAAACTAGCTGTAACCTTTGGGCTTCTTATGACGAGACCTGGAAAACCTGTTCGCGTTATGAAGAATGTGCTTCTCTGTGGTGACTGCCATGCATTCTTCAAATATGTTTCTGTTGTCACTAACAGAGATATACACGTAAGAGATGCTTCAGGTTTTCATCATTTTGTACATGGTAAGTGCTCGTGCAGGGATAATTGGTGCTGAGAAAAGGTATATTTCCATAACTTTAGCTGTAGCTTTAATTGTTGATGCCAAGTTTTGTTGCAAATATTTTTAAACCTGTTGTTAGGTATACAACAATAAGAATGTATTTACACCATGTAAAGAACTTTTATTCAATCAGTTTTAACAAAAATACATTACAACATAAACTCCTTTACAACAAGGGCCAAATCTTTTAACTTCATGCCATCAAAATACTCACAACCATGAAACCCTCCTTCACTAAAACAATCCACAACTTGCACTCCGTTTTCCTTCAACATCTTTGAAACCTCAATTTGTCGATCGATCAAAGGATCACCATCGCAGTCAATCATCAGAATCTTCCAACCTTGTACGGGTTATCATCATCGATCAAAGGATCACCATCGCAGTCAATCATCAGAATCTTCCAACCTTGTAGTTTCACTTGATCAAACAAATTTTCATTTGATCGAATCTCCACTATCGGATTACAATATGGATGATCGCGATCGCTACCTATAGGCAACCCTAGCTCCCACATAATGTCACTCACATTAAGGGGCAACATCTTATCGCGAGCTAATCTTAATTCCGATTTTGTCCTTTCATTCCCGCCAAAAAGACTATGATATAAAATCAATCCTTTGATTTCTAAAGGCTTAAGGTATTCACCAACTCCAGCAACATGTAGTCCTACATGGTATGCTATGTTGCCACCAGAACTGGTTCCCAACAGAAAACACTTTGAAAAATTGCCATATTCTTTCAGCAACTCGTTAGGGGTATTTTTGATCCAATGCAATGCTTCCACGCAGTCATCGTACGCTGCTGGGAGTCGATTTTCAGGGGCGTATCGATAATCGACCGATATGATTATTGCTGGAATTTCGACTGCGAGTGTAGCACAAAAATTTTGTAAGATTGGTGTGTTTATAGTAATTGCCATTACGAATCCTCCACCATGAAAATAAACTACGAGAGGTAGTTTATTTTCCGAGTTTAGTATTTCACGAGGGATGATAATACGAGCCCACGTGTCTTTGGCAGGGTTAATGACTACATCTTTCGTGAAGACAGAGGAATCATGATCACGAATAGTGGTGGGAAATGGACGAGGTGGAATTTGCGAACGTGTAATAGATCCATCAATGTTAGGAACAATGCCCAAGTATCCATAAGGATCGATATTTGGATCGATGTGATTAGACATGGCAATAATTAAATTGGACAAGCTTAGAAACAGATTAGTGTGGTATGGGTGATGTTTACTTTGTGTTTTATTTTTCACATTTTCTCTTAAGAAATCGACAATTACTTTACCATATCAAATATGATTTAAAATTGATCATATTTAAAGAAAAAATAGAACTCCAAGTTCTTATCCTATGGTACACAATTAATGAAGATTTCAACATGAAAAGAAAAGGACAGTTACCTAATTTTGACTTAAAAGTATACTTTATTTAACAAGTTATGAAATGTCAAAGAAAATGACACAATTAAGAAATAATATTTTCAGGTCCTTGGCATTCTATCCAACTATGTGTACACAAGAAATATGAATTCTTTTTTAATTTCTTATTCGACGTTCGAAGTTCATATGAGGCTCGTGAGTGCAAGACTCATTTAGAGGTGACGATTTCAATAGAATTTTTTTGTGAGTGCAAGGCTCATTTAGAAGTGACGATTTTAATAGAATTTTTTTCTAACATAGACTACCTTAAACAATATAGTATTCATTCCGTCTATTTTAAAAGTCCAAAAAAAAAATGGGGAGTTTGTGGTACATCAGGTGTGTATTGCTAGAGTGCACAAGTCAATTTTTCAACAAATAAAGTCATATTTCCTCCATAACTAATGTGACATTACATCAACTGACATATACCTGATTTTTAGTATATTTAATTGATTATAAAATATTTTAATAATTAAGTTTACTTTCTGTGCAGTAAGTAGGGGGTCATTTGAATATTGTTGATTAAAATTATTTATGAAATAATAGTTAATATTAATTAATAGCTTGTACACAACAACTAAATGCTATCTAATTATTTGCATGAACAACTCATTTTCTACCTAGTGATCATTGTAAACATCTTTGGAGACCCAAATTAATTGCGACATTTTATTTTTGATGTATTAGTGGAAAACTTTAGTTGTCAATATTTACGGCCAACATTTTGTGCCACTCATAAATGTACAAAAAAAAAGAAGCTGTCGCTAAGAAAATATGTGGTGAGTGTTCACCTTGCGACAACAATATTTATCGTAGGTCGATGGGAGACTACAGTTCACTAAATTTTAGTAAACATTAAAAAATGTTTTAATTTCTGTATGGTGGAAAATAATAGCTGGACAATAAACTAAAATAAGTTAAAATTTTCATCCGGACTCCGATTATTTCGGATTCATGTCTGTGAGCCCCATTTGAGAGAAATTTGAGATCTCTATTAAAGAAGGAACTGCCCCGTCCATGCACCACATCTTTTTGAGGTAATAAATTAAAATAGTTAAGATACAATCAAACTAGTGCCACTGCTGTATTTTAGTTAAAACAAAGTGGGATCACTGGACGAGGGGAAGAACTAGCAAATAGAGTAAAAATCATTTATTCTTGGTTATTTATAAGATATCGAATAAATAAGTAAAGAAAATATAAAAATTATCGTAATTAATAAGAGTAATAATACTTGACAACTTCATTATTCGAAACTCTAAAACACAAAATCTAAATAATTCTTACAAACTCCTTCACCACAAGGGTCATGTTCTTTAACTTGATGTCATCAAGAAACTCACAGCCATGAAAGCCTCCTTCACTAAAACAATCCACAACTTTTACCCCTTTTTCCTTCAACACATTTGAAACCTCAATTTGTCGATCGATTAAAGGATCACCATCGCAGCCAATTATCAGAATCTTCCAACCTTGTAATTTCACTTCAGCAAACAAATATTCATTAGATCGAATCTCCACCATCGGATTACAATACAGATGATCGCGATCGCTACCTATAGGCAATCCAAGCTCCCACATAATATCACCCACATTAAGAGACAATATCTTATCACAAACTAATCTTAATTCCGATTTTGTCCTTTCATTCCCACCAAAAAAAGCATGATGCAATATCAGGCCTTTGATTTCTAAAGGCTTAAGTTGCTCACTAACTTGAGCGACACGTAATCCTACGTGGTACGCTATGTTGCCACCAGCACTAGTGCCCAAGAGAAAGCATTTGGACAAATCCGCGTATTTTTTCAGGAGCTCGGCTTGGGAATTTTTGATCCAATGCAACGATTCTACACAATCATCGTACGCTGCTGGGAGTCGATTTTCGGGGGCGTGTCGATAATCGACGGATACGATTATGGCTGGAATTTCCGTAGCGAGTGTTGCATAAAACTTTTGTAAGACAGGTGTGTCTACAGTAATTGCCATTACGAATCCTCCACCGTGAAAATATACTACAAGAGGGAGTTTATTTTCCGAGTTTAGTACTTCACGAGGTATGACAATACGAGCCCAGGTGCCCTTGGTAGGGTTAATAACGAGATCCTTCATAAAGACGGAGGAATCATGATCAGGAATAGTGGTGGAAAATGGACGAGGAGGAAGTTCTGGACGTGTGATAGAGCCGTCAGTGTTACGAATAACGCCCAAGTATCCATAAGGATCGATATTTGGATCAATTAGAGCACTTTGATCAGACATAGCACTTAAATTGGACAAGTTAGCTAGAGCAATTTGATCAGACATGGCAGTTAAGTTAGCTAGAAACAGGACTATGTAATGGAGAAGAGTATATTAGTGATTGAGATTTTATAGCCTTTTAAAATCAACATTTTCCACTTAATTTCCTCCTTAATACATAGAAAATTTCATAAAATAGCTACTGCCATGGAACATGCGTAATTAATACTTCTTTATTCATCTTTACTCATCACTTTTTGAAGTTAACTTAACTAAATTTCACAATTAAATTAAAGTAGCTAAATTTAATATTTGAAATATAAAATTTATATGGTTGAAAACTATACGAAAAATGCTATAAGTTGTAATCCTTGTCATATTAATATGATGAAAAAATATATATTAAAATATTGATCAAATATTGACAAGTAAAAGTAGACGAAAGGAGTATCACAAAATCAGCTTTAAAAGTAGTACTCCGTGTTGGTTGTGCATACCCTAATATTTTGTGGACAAAAGGGACCCTTGGAAATAATTATTGGTTCGAGTTCAGGAATGCTAGAGAGGATATATATATATATATATATATATATGTCCCTCGTTAAAATAATGTTGTGTATATATTTTTATTGTATATTAACAAATATTGTATATTTAATAAATATTTATTTATTAACAAAAAAAATAAATATACACTAACGATTAGATAACAAGTATATGTTTATCATCATCACTTTTATATTAAGAGATATACTCGTAAAATTGAAGAACATATTTGCCTCTTTTTTCTTTTATTTAACACATTAATGAATCACTTTGAATATTGAAAGTTTTTTGCATCATAATTATATGACGTATTGAATTTGTTCCCACCAAGGGAAAACCTGTAAATCTTCTAAGTCAGTATTTCATTTATTTTAAAACTAAATGATGTTTTTAAGTTGGACGTATTTCTTAAAAAATACCATCCATTTCTAGAAAATGAGATGTATTATTACCAACTTATTCTTAATACTCCCTCTATCTTATATTATAAGAGCACATTTTATTTTACACGGTTATTAAGAAATTATTAATGTATTAGTGAAGTTTATCATTTTATCCTTTATTTATATCAATGTACATTAAATTAAGTTAAAAAAATTATTAATATACTAATTAATAACGAGGTAAAATAAAAAAAAAATTAATTCTATTTTAATTTAGTAAGCGCTCTTATAATGAGTCTGTAAGATGCGATTAGAAAAAGTCAAAAATTAAGCTTTTAAATGTCTTACAATAAAGAAATTTCAGCTTAAAGATGTCTTGCACGTCGTCTTCAATTCTGTAGAAGTAGCTTTCTTTCTTTAAGTAGTGAAGAAGTTATTCCCCCAAAACTGACCATCTAGAAAGAAAGGAAAAAAATGCAATTTCTAATCCTATTAATTAGACTAATGGAGATTTCAGCTTTCAAAGAAAGGGACAATTTCCTAATTTAATTGAAACTATCACAACTTGTACATAAATTAAAAGGGCACTTATCTTTCTCCGGGAAGGGGTCTTCGGTATGAAAAAATTCTTACCTGAGTTCGAATGAACTTTAAACAATGCGAATTTGAATTGGTCTTCAGAACAGGTATCGAACAATAAATAAAAAATAGTTTTAAATTCATACAGGCAAACCAATATTTGTTCCCCTCTCCAGCCAATATTCCAAATTTCATGTTCTGAACTTAGGTTCTTCCAATTTTTCATAATTAGATCATGAGTCACCTCATATATATTGGAATTTTGTTTTCGTTTACTTTTCATTACCTGGTTTTTATTTTAACGGACGCATCTTAAAATAGCTAATCTCTAAGCTGCTGGTTTTCTCGTATTAACAAAAACAAAAATTACGTACAATCGTGTATTCATGTGAATTTTAATTTTATTGATAATAAATTTAAATGAATAAAAATAATATCTAGTACAATTATCATCCAAAACGTTAATTTTATGAGACATTTAGATTTCATTTGTTTTCATTAAGGTTAAAACGTTTGAATTTAAATGAACGTTTGGATATTCAGATGTGCAATAAGATTTGAATGTTTGAATATGAATATGAGATATTTATTAAGATATGAATACTAAATAATTAAGACAATTTCTTTTTTCAAAATTTGAAATTCTGAGTATATAAAATTTGTCTTTAACTAAAGGAAGTATGACAAATAAATTGAAACAAAAAGAGCAATACGTTTCGTCAAACTATTGTATTTCTTGAAATTAGACTATGATGTCAATTTTAACTTTGTCTAGTGAATGAAAAATTTATCCAGTTCCCAAAGCTAGTTGGAAAAACAAAACTCAATATATCAAACCATGAAGAAATTGGCATAACAAACACAACCTCTTTTCTCATTTCATATGCAATCACAAGTACATAACGAACTGTATTATTACATTACATTAGCAACAAGCCAACAACATATTTCAGTGTCTTTTATTCAAATACAAACACTCAAGAAAACATCACCACACTCAAGAAAGAAGAAAGAAAAAAAAATATATTATGTGTTTGATTATCATTGCAGCAGAAACCATATTCCACAAGGCAAGCTAAATGTGAAAATCCCAAACATCTTGATATTTCTCTATGGAACAAATGCACCATTGTACTTTTTCACAGCTTCCTTGCTATCAATTGTTCCTGAGTACTTCATTTGTGCTGATGACGCTGGTTTTAAGTTAGCATACCTTTTCCTGGCCTCAGTGCTGTCAAGAGGTACTTTTGGTGGGACGATTGCACCATAGCGTGGTTCCTGAGTATTCTCATATGCAGATGGAAAGGACTCACCGCGCTGGATTTGGTCAGGGTAATGGTGTTCCATTTGTGGACTGTATCGTTCCTTTTCTGGAGGAGGAGGGGAAAATGAAGGTTTCCAATCTTGAGTTTCATGATCGGGGTAGCTTTGTTTCATTTCAGGCGTTGAGTGTGATGTTGGAGGTTGAGGTTGTTGCTTACCAGAAGGGGAAAACAGAGACTTCCAACCTTTTGTCTTCTTTGGGTAAGTTTCCTTGTTCTGAGATGTCGGATTTGCAGTAGAAATATGTGATTGTTGTGTAGGAACAGGGGAAAACATGGGGCTTGTATCGTGTGCTGTTTCAGGGTAGGTTTCTTTCTTTTGAGGTGATGGGTTTGAAGTTGATGAATGAGACTGTGGCATATAACCAGGGGAAAACAGAGGCTTGGCGCCGTGTGCTGTTTCAGGGTAGCTTTCTTTCCTTTGAGGTATCGAGTTTGAAGTTGGTGAATGTGGTTGTTGTGAATAAACAGGGGAAAACAGAGGCTTTGCGCCTTGCGTTGTTTCAGGGTAACTTTCTTTCCTTTGAGGGATCGGGCTTGAAGTTGGTGAATGTGATTGCGGTTTATAGCCAGAGGAAAACAGAGGCTTTGCGCCATGCGTTGTTTCGGGGTAGTTTTCTTTCCTTTGAGGTATCGAGTATGAAGTTGGTGAATATGGTTGCTGCGTATGAGCAGGGGAAAACAGAGGCTTTGCGCCATGAGTTGTTTTGGGGTAGTTTTCTTTCCTTTGAGGTATCGAGTTTGAAGTTGGTGAATATGGTTGCTGCGTATGAGCAGGGGAAAACAGAGGCTTTGCGCCATGAGTTGTTTTGGGGTAGTTTTCTTTCCTTTGAGGTATCGAGTTTGAAGTTGGTGAATATGGTTGCTGCGTATGAGCAGGGGAAAACAGAGGCTTTGCGCCATGAGTTGTTTTGGGGTAGTTTTCTTTCCTTTGAGGTATCGAGTTTGAAGTTGGTGAATATGGTTGCTGCGTATGAGCAGGGGAAAACAGAGGCTTTGCGCCATGAGTTGTTTCGGGGTAATTTTCTTTCCTTTGAGGCATCGAGTTTGAAGTTGGTGAATATGGTTGCTGTGTATGAGCAGGGGAAAACAGAGGCTTTGCGCCTTGCACCGCCTCAGGATAGCTTACTTTCCTCTGTGGTGT
The DNA here is from genome assembly GCA_000787875.1 of Solanum virginianum. Lineage (NCBI taxonomy): Eukaryota > Viridiplantae > Streptophyta > Magnoliopsida > Solanales > Solanaceae > Solanum > Solanum virginianum. Next base: position 71,399 of record DF359333.1, read on the forward strand.
CGGGTTTGAAGTAGGTGAATGTGGTTGTGTACGAACAGGGGAAAACAAAGGCTTCATTCCTTTTGTTGGTTCAGAGTAACTTTCTTTCCTTTCGGTTATCGGATTTGATGTTGGGTAATAGGATGATTGGGTAGAAACAGGTGAAGACAGAGGCTTTCCACCTTGAGTTCTCTCAGGGTAACTTTTTGAGTAAGATGCTGGAAAATGTGATTGTGGTGCATATGTAGAAGAAGCCACAGGTTTAGTACCTTCCCTAAGGATCTTCATGGCAGTGCCTATATCATTTGTGGCCTGGCTAAGTGGAGGACTAGTTGTCTTGTAACCTCCACTGAATTTTGGCTTGCCATAATCATCATGATCTCTCCTGCTACCCCAATCCTCATGAGTTGATCTCGGGGGTGAATCCCATTTGTTGTTGATCCCATAGTCCTTGACATGGCCAGCCTTGGGAGAATCCATGGAGTGGGCATAACCATCATTCTTGTACTTATACGGACTTGATCCTCGATTATCTTGAAGGTGCAACTCTTCAAATTTATTGCGAAGAGGGCTGCCACTATAATCGCGATACTCTCTATACTTGGGAGAGTCATCATCTTCATTTCTCCAACTAGGCTTTGTAGTGATCAACTTTGGAGGGCTCATAAGAGTGGGTGGACTAGCTTCATTATGAACTTTATTGAAGAAGTCATTGACCTTCCGAGGACTATCATCATCCCATTCTTCGTACTCGTCTAGAGGACAATTCATGGGAATCTCATAACTACGACGAACTTCAACAACTCTTTGAGCTCTCACCATGTAGCCCCCAGCACCATGTTGAACGATCACAGGGTGACAAACATGATCAGGGTAGTCAGTTACTGTAGTAATTGGCTTCCCCCAATCATCTTGGTAATAACTACCCATAACTATTATTTACCAAATAGCTGGTTCTTTATTTTTTTTTCTCTTGCTTAGTTTAAAGCAAAGTTAAAGTCTCCCCTTATATAGAAAACTGAGTCTTGTTGCATGTGTATCCATTTTTTCTAAAAATGTTATTCTGTTTCTACTGTTTCTGTCTCTGGATTCTCTTAGCTTTGTCCATAATGAGAAAGAACCAAATTCCATATGCTTTGCCTCGCTATGAGGTTTTCATTTCCCATTGGTGTATCTTCATGATGGGGCTAAGGCAAGCCTAGTACACTAAAACTCTCGCTATGTGCTTTCCCCGACCACAAGGGTCTATTGTACACAACCTTACCTTGCATTTCTGCCAGAGGCTGTTTTCAAGGCTTGAACCTGTGGTCTCCTAGTCACATGACAACAACTTTACCAGTTACTTCAAGGGGTCCCTTCAAAATAGCTTATTCATGATGGGGCTAAAAGGGTCAAAACAGGACAGGGGAATAAAAGATTTTTGTGGGAATAGTTAAGGGTGTAAGAGATAAATGTGAATATTTCACTCTCCAAGTAAAGGATAAGATTGCAATATAAGCCATCAAGAATTAGAACCAGCTACTAGATAAGGATACTTTCAATTGGAATAGAATCTTTTTACTTGAAGTGAACTTCAACAAACCTCACTTTTAATGGTTTGTTTCTTTAACACCATGTCCAATCAAATATACATTACGTAAATTCAAATAGGAGAATATGTATTTATAACACCATGTCCATACAAATCCAGAATCCAAATATTAAGCTTTGTATGGATCGTATATATCCTCTCGCTACTATTTAAAATTTGACTTTTAACAATCCCAAAAAGAGATGGTCGCTTTGTGCACATTCAAAACGACCAAATTCATGTCCCTTCGTTGACACTGATCACACTGGAGCCTGGGGCATAAGGCATGTATCTTCATATTTTCAGAAGAGGCAGTACTACATATACTAAAAATTGGTTCTGCTTAATCAAGTATTATCTGACACTGATGCAAGTTATGATAAAGATTTGATATTTACCTTAGTTATTGGTGGAAAGTTTGCTCATATTGGAAAATACCTAGCGGCATTTTTTCAAATTTTACAATATAGACTTAAATCATGAATGTATAAATATACAGCATTTACTAAAACAAAAAAATGGAACTTCTAACTGGTCACCTAATAGTCAAAAGTTGGGACATCATCAGAAGTTGCAGAAAATGCTTTATATGCAGTTCGGTCAATGATGCCTCGATAAGGATCCTCCTCTCTTTTCTTAAGCAGATAGTTCATGTTATTTTGAACTACAGATTTTACCTGCAAGTATAATTCTCTTGCTTTCTCTCTGTCTGTCACCAGGTCTTGCCTTCCCTTTGTATGAATAGGTTTCCCAAACAAGAAGTAAAAACGACCAGGTATCTTTGGTAAAAGGCCTGGGATAAACAACATTTGGTCGGCAACCTCCCCGTCCATGTCCGATCTATAGAAACATTTATGGAATGGTTAAAAGGATATAACAACAATGAATGGTTCAGAATTAAAGAAGCAAGTGAGCTTGGAGCAAAAATTAGGAAATGAGACAAAATCAATATATTAGGAGATGACCTGACTGTAAAACCTCCTCTGGCTGCCTGTTCGTTTTGACTCCTTATACGATCACCCCATATAGGAATACTTTTTATGTCGTCATAGTCGAGAACTAACTGCAATCAGAACATATAAGATCAGTCAATAATAGGTTGAGATATAGCACAAAACTAGTTCCAAAGTCAACATATGAAATACCTCTCTGGCTCCCCTCTTCTGTTCTATTTTTAATATATGAAGCTAGCGTCATAATTTGAAAAATGAAGAGCACTGTAGCTTATAAGGCAAGCATAAAGCAACACTTCTGTATATAAAAAACATTCAATGTGTCGCCATTTGAATGTCCACATTTTTACTTTTGGAATATTTGAAGAGAACTACAATGTTCTTAGGGGAACGCTAAGATTGGCAAGAAAGGGCTACGGGAAATTGACCTTAGGACCTTGAGCTCAAAGCTGGACCCTAAACCATTGGATTAAGCTCTTGGAATTAGAATACCCACCTCCCAAGAAGGATATCTTCTAGCATTAATTTTTGAATTACTTTGGATATTATGTATTTAAAAGACTTTAACTCGTCTAACCTAGTTAAGAAATATATTGAATTAAATGAAAACGTGCTGGCTCACAGGCTAAGATCAGACTATCATCTTTGCATCCTTACAAAAAGGAGAAGAAGAAATAAAGGTTCAAAGGTGTTGAATAGATACAAGTTTCACTGAAAATAAAGTTAAATGAGTCTTTACCTTTCTCATAAAAAGAAAAGAATGTTTAAAGAGTATTAATTTGTTCATCTCATCAGATGAAAGTATCAACCAGTTATAACAGGAAGAAAATGCAAAGAGTAAAAGATACTCCCTTCGTTTCAATTTGTTTCTCTTACTTTCATTTATACAAAAAAGAATGCTTTTTTCCATTTTTTAGGAACTCTTTAATTCTAACTTTCCACATGATATGTTTAAGATCACAAGATTAAATAACATTTTGGTACAATATACAAATCTTTTGTTTAAAATCACAAGATTCAAAAGTCTTCTTTACTTTCTTAAACTATGTGTCAAGTCCAACAACAACAACAACAACAACAATAACAACAACATACCCAGTGAAATCCCACAAGTGGGGTCTGGGGAGGGTAGAATGCACGCAGACCTTACCACTACCTAAGTAGAGAGGCTGTTTCCTGGGAACCCTCATCTATATGTGTCAAGTCCATGCCAAACAAATAAATTGAAACGAAAAAGTAACTAGTTTTCTGATTTCTGATGGTTGAGATAGAGATTGTCATTGGCTCATTGCACAAAGGGGAGATAGAAGTACAAAAATCCCCATTTGGACAGGAAATGGTGAGAAAAGGGAAGACGCACTCAGAATAATGATTTTCATGTGAACCAGTTACTATATACCGATCAAAGGGGATAAGTTAAGAGTTCCTGCTTGTTATCCCCCTTCTACTTCCTATGCATTAAATTTCTCCTACAAAATTAATTCCTCCAAAAATGTAAAACACCCGAGAGACGAGAAAATTCTTTGCAGCTCCCAAAATATGAAAGGAAACAAGCTAACAGATACAAGATCAAAGATTCTATGGTAAGTAGTACAAGGAACCAAAAGAGCATCATTATTTCTTCTAATGTTGCAAAGGGAAACATATGTAGGACAGCATTAACAAACCTGTGCTATATCATCTTCCCCTACAACACCAAATGGCACAATTGTCGCACCAAATTTTGCAGCCATTCTGATGAATTCTGGTTGGTCAGGCCAAATCACCTGGTACTCTTCTCCCTACAATAAATCGAAAAGCATCACATGGGGAAAAGACATAAATAATGAAAAAAATCCTAACTTGAAAATGAAGTTATTGTAATTTTCTTTCATTCTGATGAGGTATACCGGAAGACAGCCACCAGTTTCTCTTCAAGGTAGCTTTGTGAATAGCAGATAAAAAACAGTA